>PVKE010027679.1:0-21433 GCA_004027555.1 Craseonycteris thonglongyai | reverse complement strand
GGTGCTTCCTGATTCGGAGCATATATATTGATGAGTGTGATGTTTTCTTGTTGTATTGTCCCTTTTATCAAGATGTAATGTCCATCTTTATGTCTTATTATTTTTTTTATCCTGATGTCTTTTTCATCAGAAATCAGTATGGCCACTCCAGCTTTTCTCTGACTGCCATTTGCCTGGAGTATTGTTTTCCATCCTTTGAACCTGAGTCTATGTTTGTCCCTGTGGCTGAGGTGTGTCTCTTGTAGGCAGCATATGGTTGGTTTTTGTTTTTTAATCCAGTCTGCTACCCTGTGCCTCTTTATTGGTGAATTCAGTCCATTTACATTCAGGGTGATGATTGATATATGAGGATATCCTGTATCCATTTCTTCTTTCCTTTTTATTTTTTTGTTGTCCCCACTTTTCTCCATTTATTTTGATTTCTTGATTCAGGTTGGATAGCCTCCTTGCGTATTTCTTGGAGTGCCGGTTTTGAGCTGGAGAATTCCCTCAGCTTCTGTATAACTGTAAAGACCTTAATTCCTCCTTCATATCTAAAGGTTCATTTTGCTGGATAGTTAATTCTTGGCTGGAAATTTCTCTCTTTTAATATTTTGAAGATTGGGCTCCACTCTCTCCTGGCTTGCAGAGTTTCTGCTGATAAGTCTGGCGACAACCTGATAGGTTTTCCTTTGAAAGGTATGTTTTGTTTTTCCCTGGCAGCCTTGAGGATTTTTTCTTTGTCATTGATTTTTGTCATCTTCAGAACAATGTGCCTTGGAGAAGATCTGCTAGGGTCTAGGGAGTTAGGGCTTCTGATTTCCTCTTGAATTTGGGGCTGTAATTCTTTTCACAGGTTAGGGAAATTTTCATCCACTATTTGTTTTAGTAGACTCTGAGAAGATTTCATCTCGTTTCCTTCTGGTACCCCTATTATTCTAATATTGTTCTTTCTGATGGAGTCAGAAAGTTCTTGTAGGGCTCTTTCATTTCTCTTGATTTTCCTTTCCCTTCCTTCTTCCCTCTGTGACATTTCCATGTTTGTATCTTCAGTTTCACTCATCCTTTCCTCTAGCTGGTCAGCCCTGTTTCCTATGCTGGTCAGTTCTTTTTTCAGCTCTCCCATGATGCCTTTCATTTCAAGGAGTTCCTTTTGGTTCTGCTCTAGCTTCTCAATTTTGTTGGTAAAGTACTCATTTTGCACAGAAAATTTCTTGTTGAGGTCATTTAACTGTGTCTGGGTACTTTGCCAGCATTGAGTGAGCTCTCTGAGTGTCTTGATTAATGCAGCCCTGAATTCTGTTTCACTTAGATTTGATTCCAAGTGTGCAAGGTCCTTTACTAAAGACAGCCCCTGATCTTCTGGAGGGGCTTTGGATTCTGAGGTGTGCATTGTGTTTGATGTGGTTCTTTTTGCTTTATGCATGAGTCTGTTTTCCCTCTGGGGGGTTGCCCATCAGATGGGCTTCTCTTTATTTTTTCTTTTGGGCTCAGTTGTGGGAGAAGGAGATTTTGGGAGAGGTTTGGGGGGAAGCAGAGAGCTTCTGTGTCCTGGGGCACTTCAGGTTGCTGTCTTAGCTGTTAGATAGCAGGGTAGTAAAGGTGTGGCCATGGGTGGGGGCATGTGAGTAGGAGCTAGGGCAGGCCTGAGACACAATAGCAGATTCCTCTTTCAGCAGGGGGGCTGGTGGTTCAGTGTGGGCGGGGTGCAGGAGCTCTGGTCTTTCCTCCTCCTGGCTGCCCCTCCTTCAAGTGTATCTGTAAGCCAAGCCGGCAGGGCAGCACTTGGATGGGCTGGGGTTTGGCAGAGGCCCCAGTCGGCCGCACAGTCCCACGCAGCCAATGACAGCGGCGACCCGGTCGGCAGCTCAGCTGCGTGCCTGGGCTGCAGCACCCCAGAGGCCCAGTGGGCGGGATGCCAAAAGCCCCGTTGCGTGCTTGTGAGCAGGCAGCAGTGCTGCAGCGGCCCGGTGGGCAGGGCGCCGAAAGCTGGTCTTGAGCGTAGGCAGCGGCGCTGTGGCGACCTGGTGAGCAGGGTGCCAAAAGCCCTGTAGCGCGCTGGTGAGCAGGCAGCGGTGCCGCAGTGTCCCGGTGGGCGGGGCGCCAAAAGCCGAGGTGCGTGTACGCAGTGATGTGCCGTGGTCCAGTGGGCGGGGCGCCAAAAGCCCAGTTGCGCACTTGCGCTCTGGCGGCGGTGCCGCAGTGGCCTGGTGAGTGGGGCACCAAAAGCCCAATTTCGCACTGGCAAGCAAGCAGCAGTGTCAAAGCGGCCCAGTGGGCGGGGCACCGAAAGCCCAGTTGTGCACTGGCAGCAGCGTCACTGCGGCCTGGTGGGCGGGGCGCCGAAAGCCCTGTGCTCACAGGCTGTAGCTCGGGAGGCAGCCGCTCTATGCTTCCAGCTCTATTGAGACCTCCGGATTCACTCTAAGCATGTTTAGTGCAGCTACGCCCACTCAAGCCCCAGCCCTCACTGCAAGAGCCCTGTCTTCAGAAGGAGCTCCCTCACAGTCAATCTCCTCCGAAAATCAGGGGTGCTGAGCTGTTGTGGGCTGGTGCCCTGCTCTCACCACGCCCGCCGGGAAGTGCAGCCGCCCTGCTCCACAGTCCCTGTTCCACTTTAGGCTCTGTGATCTGATTAGGGCACTGTGTGCTGTCCCTTGAGTTCAGATGTTAAATTGTCCACAGTCTTGTGGGGATTCCACACTCCCTAGGTCTCGGCTTCCAGCCCGCCCTCGATCCAGCTCCACTTTGACCGTAGTCCCCCAATCCCCCTTTGTTTTTGCCAGCCCCGGGCTGGGCTCCAAGTCTCTGTCCCCGAACTGCTGCTTCCCTTTCCCTCTCCCGCTCTCCCCTTTTTTCTCTAAACTTTGTGTGTTGTTCTGCGTTGTGTGGTTCTCTTAGTTGAGGTTTCTTCTCAGGGTTTCCCCTGTGGATTCCCCTCTGCTCACAAGGCCCTTCCCAGGCAGTTATCGGCATTCTCCTCTCTTCATAGTAGTCTTTATTGTCAGTTAAGTGATCATGTTAGTAATTCCCATATCTTAACTTTTCTGAGTAGAGAATTTATTTTATAAGCAACTTTAAATTAATAGGATATATTTTTTATTTATATTTTAAGCCTTTTTAATAGGTATTAACTCTGAGTGCTTTGTAATTATGGTTTAAATTGATTTAAAACTGTAGCATGAAGCTGAAGGCTCTTATTTTTTTGTGGCTAATGCCTTATAATAATCAGTCTTTGATGAGGTCACAAGAAAAGTAATCATCTAAATGATATTTGAACAGGGATCAGAGAACTTAATAGTAATATAGAAAATAAAAGCCTTGGTTAGGCTTAGAAGATTGTGGAAGTGAATCTCCACAGCTCTCTGTATTGTCATTAAGTGACAGTTGTCCTTCTTTGTTCGTTGTAATAACTCCTTACAGCAGTGATTCCCACTTGGATGTGACACACACTTGAAGGTGAAGGATGGTATGGGAGATTTGCCTGGGGGGCTTTTTCAGCCCCTTTACCCTCTCCTTACATAGGTGGCTATATTGCCATGTGTGGTGAGTGTGAATGATGACTAGGTGTGTGGAGATAGAAATAGGCTGTGAATCACTCTGCCTTTTAAGAAGACTAACTCAAACTCCTCTGTCAGAAAGAGCGGTAGTGGTGGAATAGAAGGAACGCTGGGTTTGGAGCCTATAGACCAGTCATGCAGTCTGTCACTGTGTGAATTTTGGCAGGTCATTTAATCTCTCTTCACCTTCATCTTCCTTTCTGTAAAACAAATGGGTTGGATTGGGGTCTCCAAACTATGGTCCGCGGGCCAGATGCGGCCCGCGAGGCCCTCTCATCTGGCCCATGGAAACCTTTTTATCTGAATAAAATAATATTAAATAAATAATTAAAAACAACATCTGTGTTTTGATTCTTTTTTATTTGAACCTCGAGTGTGTAGTCGGCCCCCAAACTGCTGTTTGATAGTTAATGTGGCCCGCGGGCAGAAAAGTTTGGAGACTCCTGGATTAGATGATCTGTAAACTCACTTTTAGAAATGATCTGATTTTTCTGATGAGCAAACATATAAAAACAATCTTGCTCTTGAAAAAACTGTATGAATGAAAAATGGGATTATTTCTTTATGTAAAATGTGACAGTATTATATTGGTTTAATAGATTATTAGTGTTACATGTTTAAAAAAAAACACCTTCAAATGAATCTTCAGTAAGTAATTTCAAATTGCTGAGAATTCTTTTTTATCATAGAAAAAGGACAACGATCCTGGTGAATTCTTTTCTCTATACTCAAGCTCTTGATTCTAGGACAGTGATCTCATCTGACCTCATTGTTTTAAATATCATCTCTGTGCTGATGACTTACAGCTTATCTGCAACCTACATTGCTTCCCTGAAATTGCCAGCCAATTTACTAGTCCTTTGAGATATCTAATGGACATTTCAACATTAATCTGTCTAAAACTGAATTCCTAATCTTCTGCCCCAAACCTAGTATTCTTAAAGTGTTCCATATTTGAGCAAGACAGAACTTTGGAGTTATTTTTGGAGTTACCTTTGATTCCTGATAGTTAACCATCAATTTTTTAGCAAATGCTTTTGGTTTTACTTTCAGAATATAACCAGGAATTGCCAACTTTTCACTAGTACTCCTTCCTATTGCCCTTGTTTTACTAGAGTCTGTTCTCAGTCAAGAGCCAGAAGCATTCATTTTAGCCAATAGTGTATTCAGGGGTGGCGAACCTTTTGGCAATTGAGTGCCAAAGTTTATGAAATAAGAGTATACTCGCTCGACTCGCGTGCCAACCCATCGAGTGAGATAGAGGTATCGATTATTTGTATGTCTATAAGAGGCATAGGATGTTTTTATAACAAAAAACAATAATTCCGCATGCCGAAATAATTGCTCCACATGCCACTTTGGGCACGTGTGCTATAGGTTTGCCACCCCTGGTATATGTCATTATCACTCCTCTACTCACAATTTTAGTAGCTCCCCATGTACCTTAGCATAAAATTCAAAGTTCTTAGAACAGTCAACAAAGTCCTGTGTGAATTTGGTGCTCCATTATTTCTCATTTTATACTTTCTCTCTCTTTTTTTTTTTTTTTTTCTTCAGACACACTAGTCACCTTGCTGTTGATAGAACACTCTAGGCATACTCCCTCCTCAGGGTCTTTGCACTGGCTGTTCATTCTGCCTGAAACTCTAGCCACAGATATTCACATACACACCCTCTTACCTCTTTTCAGTTGCCTCTATGAAACTATCTGGGATAAGGTCTACTCTTACTGTCCTATTTAAAATCTCATGCTGCTACCACCGCTACTCCAACACTTCACACTTTTTATTTTCTTTCATAGTGTGTAGCATCATCTAATAATACTGTAACTTATTTGTTAACCTTATTATCCGTCTCTTCTATAATGTCAGCTTTGGAGGGCAGGGACTTTTGTCAGTTCCATTCATTGCTCTATTTTTGGCTTTGTGATATTTGGCAAATAACTTAATTTGCAGAATCTTTTTTCCCATCTGTAAAAATAAAGATAACAAATGATTATATGTTATTTATAGATATTATTTTGGCTAAATACTCCCCAGTGAGTTTATGTTAGGGTTGACGAAATCAGGAGAGTTGCACATATGGTAACACGTGCATATAGGAGGACCTCAACTCAAGAAAGGGGGTGGTGCTCTGGCCTGTCTGGCTTAGGAAGCGGCAGTGCTCCTACCTGCCTGTGTTAAGAATGGTTTCCTCTGTGTGCCCTCACACTTTCTTTTTTTTAACTGCAACTTTTCACAGGTAGTTCTTGAGACCTGCACAATGTTGATGCTGCCATTCCCTCTGCTTAGGGTGCAGAGGGTTAGAGGGTGTGTGGGACCCAGATCACTTTTGCATTGTATTTTGAATTTATAATAGTCTATTGTGGCCTAATATTGGAACAGTGTATAACATTTTTTCTATGGGAAAAAATAATTTTGTTTTCAGACTTCATTGAAAGGAAACTTTGGGACATAACCCTTTCAGAAGTTAGGAGATGCCTTTTAGAATGACATTTCAATTGCTAGAAGGAAAAATGTTATTAAACAAGACTAGATTAAAATATCCTGATAGTTCAGCTAGTCCTAAAAGTATATTTATTATGTATTTAAGCCTTTAAAGATTTCAAACCTTTATTCTTTATCAATATAAATTTGCTTTATGAAGATAAACTGTATATGAAAACAATGGGAAAGTACATATTTTGATAACCTAGTATTATAGTTGTATTAAAGTACTCTAGATGTAGCAAAATGTAGTTCTTTTTTTTTTAAATTAATTAATTTATTTTATTTTTGACGGAGAGAGAGAGATACAGAGACAGAGAGAGAACTGAACTGGGGGAGCTCCCAGTTCAGCATATGGTTCCGCACAGGGCAGGGCCGGGATTCGATCCCCGGTCCCCAGCGCTGCAAAGTGAGCGCCTAACCCACTGAGCCATCCCGGCTTCCCCAGTTTAATTCTTTTTAAAAATTATTTCTTGTTTTGACATAGATAAAAATGAGTGTTGAGGGAAAAGCCGGGACGGCTCAGCGGGTTGAACGCTCGCTTTGAGGCCACGAGGACCGAGGATCGAGTCCCGGCTCCGGCCCAGGCAGGACCCACATGCTGAACTGGGGAGTTCCCACAGTTCGGTTCTCTAGCTGTCTCTGTCTCTGTCTCTCTCTCTATCTGTCAAAAGTGGAGTGGAAATAAATATGCACTGAAGATAAAATAATTACTCTCTATAAATATAAAAAGATATTAAAAAAAAAAAATGAGTGTTGAGGTGGTGGCTGTGACTGGATTAGAACCAGAAGGAACTGGCAATTGGTTATTAGTGGTTGTCCTTGCCCTGACTCTTCTCAGGTTGTGCTTTCTTGTGTATTTTTTTTAGTCTGGCACAGAAGCTTTTTGCTTGGGAAATTATGAGTTGTGAACCACTGAGAATGAGCTAGTTTTACATAAGAGCAAATTCAATAGCACCTGGGGCTCACAGAAACATTTTCTGTATCGTGGAAATTTTTGTGTGTCTTTTGCCCTGTGTGCCTGTTTGAAGAAAGGTTGTAGAAAGAATATGCCTGCATTCTCTACTGAAACCCCCAGAGGGTCAGGATGTCTTTGGACCTCTTCCCCCATGCTCTCTGCTAGGTGCTGAAAATATAAGTGACCAAAACAAATGTGGGCTTGACCACATTGAGTCCAGCAAGAAAAATGTTTGTGCCTTGGAACTTGTCAATTATTAGAAGAAAACTTTTGACCCAGTCTAAAGTACAAAAAGAAATTTAAATTGAAGTAGATATAAAGTTTTAAATTGAAAGCTTAATAAAAGAGTGGAGTTTTAAAAAATAAAGGATTAATTAAAAAATAGTATAGTTTTCCAGAGTTTTGAATACAAGTGCTTCCACAAGATTTAGATTTGCCTGTAAAGGACAATTAGTAGGTCAGTACTAGACAAGTAAGAAAGGGAGTATAAAGAAATAAGGTCTGTGAAGTAGACTGGAATAAGTCCATGGAGGTTTAAAAAAAAAGTGAAACAAGGAGGGCAATTGTGAACTGAAAAGTAAAGTCAGTAATTTTCCAGCACAGAAGCCATAACCTCTTGTGGCAGAAACATTTTAACAACCGGTTTTGAAAGAAACAGGAATTGCTTTAGAAATAAAACTCATCACTAGTAAACATGTGATAATCATACTGATATTTTGGTAGCCTGGTTTAGTATCAGTAAATAATATATCAAAATATGCTATTAACTGTAAGTAGTACATATTTTACATTGTAGTAATATTGACTATAGTGAACAGACTGAGTATGTTGATATATTTACCTGAAAAAATCTTAATGCAAAAAATTTTTATGTAGTCTTGTTTTTTCTTTATTAAAATTAGACAATTTTAGAAACAGCTAAATATCCTATCAACTAATGAATGGATGAATAAGCTGTGGTAAATTCATATAGTGTTATTTATTTGGCAGTTTAAAAAATGAAGTACAGGAGAAGCCGGGATGGCTCAGTGGGTTAAGCGCTCACTTTGCAGCACCGGGGACCGAGGATCGAATCCCGGCCCCGGCCTGGCCTCGGCCGGTGCGGAACCATATGCTGAACTCGGAGTTCCCCCAGTTCAGTTCTCTCGTTCTCTCTCTCAAAAAAAAAATAAATAAATAAATAAAATAAATAAATAAAATAAAAAAATGAAGTACTGATACATGCTATATAATATGGTTAGAGCATGTAATGAGCCATGCTAAGTGATAGAAGCCATCACAAAAGATCACATATTACATGGTTCCATTCATATAAAATGTCCAGAATAAGTAACTCTGTAGAGACAGAAAGTAGATTAATGGTGTCTACTAGTGAGGGAGGGGATGGGTTTAGGGAAAAAAATGGGAAATGACTACTAATGGGCATGGGGTTTCTTTTGGGGTGATGAAAATGTTCTACAATTAATTGTGGTCATGATTGCATAACTCTGAATATACCATGGAACTGTATGATTCAAATGGGTGAAATGTGGTATGTGAATATATCTTTAAAAAGCTATTAGGTTTTTTTTGATTAAGCAATTTTAAAGAATTCCTAACTTCAAAAAGCATAAGGGATAGAATATATCATTTATATACTGAACTGGATTCTCCCTAATACCTAACTAAGTCAGTGAACCCTGCCCCAGTGCTTGTTGAAGTGGTAGTTACAGAGTTGTAGCATCATTGCCTTATTCCAAACCAGGCAACTGAAACCAGAGAGATACGGCTTCTTGTTTGTTTTGTTTTTGTTTTTGTTTTTTTAGTCAAAACTACTAAGTGGGAAAATTGAAATTCAGATTTAGGTCTGCTTGTGCCCAATCCAGTATTCCTTCCACTTCGTCGCATCATCTCTCAGAATCTTATTTTGTATCTAGTAATCCCTTACCTACTCCATGACCTCCATAGCATAGGTGCGAGCAACTTTTTAGTGGCTCTGCCTGTTCTCTGGCTGTGTGACTTTGAGCAAATTACTTCTCTGTGCTTCAGTTTCTTAATCAGAAGAAAGTAAAGTAAGAATAATACCTACTTGATAGAATTATTGTGAAGATTTAATTACCGTATGTATGTGCAAAGTGCATAGCACAGTCACTGGCACATAGTTAAAGCTCAGTAAATATTAGTTGTCATTCCTAATAATAGACTCTTTCAGATAGTATTTGCTTTCTTTAAGGGTCTAGAATCATGATATTTTTAAAAGGATAGTTAACAAAAATAAGCATTTTATCAACATATTTACGTTATAATTTTCCTGCTGGGCCTTAGTAGGTAAACCCAGAGCAGTGATTATCAAATTTATTCAGATGATGGAGCCATCATCCTGTTATAGAATACGTGGTAAGCTGTCTTATAAACTATTAATAGAGACAATTTACTAGAAGAGAATAACTGTATTGTAGCTCTATAATATAAATTCACTATAAGCATATACATTCATTAAAAAGCTATAGAATCAAGCCTTATCAGCTCCATGTAAATAGATGTTACTTTTAATTTGCATATTGTTAATTTGTTTGATCATCTGTTAGTAAAACTGTAGTAGATGGATTTGAAAGAATTATCTTAGTTAATTCAAGTATTTCTGCGATTTGAGAAAAACTAGTTCTTGGATCTTGGTGGCCTGAGCTTCATTCTAGCCTGTGGAATACCAAGGTAACCTGGGTGCTTAGCTTGGGAGCCAGTGTTTTATGGCTAAAGAAATGAATACAGAGGTGGGTCAAAACAAATTACAGCAGATCCTTGAGTAACGTCTTTTCGTTCAATGTCGTTTTGTTGGAACATTGGTGAAGAAAAAATTGATTCCTGGCTAGGGCCACTGTCTGTGTGTAGTTTGCCCATTCTTCCCATGTCTGCATGGATTTTCTTGTGGGGACTCAGGTTTCCTTCCACACCCAGAGATGCACACATGAGGTGAATTGGTGTGTCTACATTGTCCCAGTCTGAGTGAATGTGGGTGGGTATGAGTGGCATTGTGAAGGAAGGGTGCCCTTTCCAGGGTGGGTTCCCGCCTTGTAACCTGGACTGCTGGCATAGGCTCCAGTCATCTGGGACCCTGAGCTGGAATGAGCGGGTTTTTATTAAACTTTCTTAAATGTATGTATAGCTCACATTTATTTCAATGTTTAATATTAGAAGTATTTTGGGTCTTTAGCTAGAAGTTTAGTAGTGATGATTTTGTGACCAGAAAAATGCTGTAGGAACTTTATTCTTGTTTCTATCAATTAGCCTATAATAAATTTTTAAAATTATATTGTTTCACGCATAGTTACAGTTTCCAAGAATCTATCAATGATACTAAGTGAGAACTTAATGTATTTGTAGGAATAACAGTTTACTGGGCTTAATGTTTTAGGATTATGGTAGCAAAATAGCTGAGTTGTAAAAAATGATTTTTATGTTTTTGTCATTTTAAATTTATAAACGTAATATAGACTTTTACAAAGCAAAATTCACAGAACACAGAAATGAGACAAAGTTCTTTTAGTCCTATTTGCCAGAGTTAACCGGTAACAATTTGTGTATTCTTCTAGGTAATTATATATATATGCACACACTCACACAGTCATGTGTATTTATTATATAAATATTCCTTTTGTGTATAAATGTTTTCATGCAACTGCCTTTTTAAAAACTAATACATGTTAAGCATGCTTTTACATATTAGTACACATAGAGCTGCCTCATTGTAATTAATGACACACTAATGGTTTTGACAGCTGACAGTGTGATAGGCACTGTTTTAATCTTCATAAGAATGTTATGCAGTAGGTATAGTTATTTATTCCCATTTTATAGATGAAAAGGCATAGGGATATGTGAGGTATCTTTGCCAAAATTGAACAGCACATGTGTAATGGAGCCACGATGTGAACCCAGACAGATGACTTCAGAGACTGAAGATGATATTCCATTTCCCCCATGCACATACATCACATTATTTCCAGTTTTTCATTATAATTTATGTTTTGTAAATATTGTATTAAATTTTCTAGCCTTTCCTTTATTTTTATACATGTGGAAGGAATGCCTAGTTTTCAGCAAAGGAGAGAATTATCTGAATATTTTGCATGACATCTGAATTGTTGCCATTGTTGAAAACTATCTGTCTGGTGTGATCGATCCTACCTGTCCATTATTCTGTTATTCTTCTCCTGAAATTTATTGGGTTTTTTTTTTTTGTTTCTCTAAGTTTTACTTTTTTAATGAAAAGTTATGCTTATTATTTAAAGAATGATATGTTTTACTATTCCATGTGTCACGTGCAAGCATATGTGTGTATGTGTATGTTTTCCATTTGGATCATTCATCATATTATTCAGAAATTCTTCATCTTAATTGCTTTTGTCTGTTTTATAAGTTTCTAAAGCAGATGTTTTGAAATTTTCTATTATGACTGCTGTATTCACTTTGTAATTCTGACAGCTTTAGTTTAGCTAAAATATGTGAAGTTATATTTTGAGGCAGTATTTTTTGGTGCATGCATGCATAGTTTTAATTGTTACTTTTTGAAATGCCTCATTTTACCCTTTTAAATACTGCTTTTTCTTAAGTCCCCTCTCTCTCTCATATATTAACATTGTTACCTTGGCTTTCTTCTGATTTTTATTTTGCTGGGATGTATGTTTCTATCCTTTTATTATAAAACTTTCTGTCTTATTTAGGTGTATTTACAGTGAACAGTATGTTGCTAGATTATCTCTCTCAATTAAATATCATCTGAGATTGTTTTGTATAGGCATGTTTCACCTGCTTACATTTATTTTAATTTCTGATATATTTGAACTTATTTCCTTTATCTTATTTTGTGTTATCTATTTGCCATGTTTGGTCTTATATTCCCCCCCCTCCTTTTTTCTTTGCCTTTTGAAAAATCACATACCGTATGTGCTGTCAGTCATGCATTCCTACATAGAAGCATTCAGCTGAAATAGTAAAGCTGCTGCCCCTTCTTATTGAAGTTGAGTCTTCTTTGGAGTTTGGAAATTAATTTACCTTCAAGGAACAAACTTCATGGGAATGTAAACCTTTTTGGGTTGCAGACAATTGTAAATTAAACCTATAATTAAAGTAGTTCATCAAATTTTTTCTCTTTATTCGAAACAAATAATTTAGAACAGTACTCTTATAATGAATTTTGATTCCGTAGATATAGTTAAGGAAAAATATAACTGGGGATGCTAGTTCAGATTTAATCAGGATAGAGTTTTAAAAAGTGTGGCTTTTTACTTTAAAAAAATTTTAATTTTTATTGTTTTTGACAGATAGACAGAGAGAGACAGAGAAGGGGAAGGACCCAGAGCAACAGATAGACAAAGAGAGACAGAGAGAAGGGGGAGGGCCCAGAGCAGTCTCCACAGTTGCATGTCATTGGTTTTCTACATAGTTTTCATTCCACAGGTGGGTGTGGGGCTGCACAGGGCGGGAACCGGCTGTGGGCCTCCAGAATTTGAGGCACGACCCCCTAAGAGCCAGGGGCCTCCCACAGGGGAAGCACACCCCAGTGAGAACCAACTGGGAGCACACCGCAGTTCAGCATATGGGTTTACATGGGCTGGATCCAGGACTCAATCTGTAGACCCTGGGGGTGCAAGACTGAGCTCAGCCTGCTGAGACATCCTGGCATCCCTTTTTACTTTTTTTATTTTCACATTTAATCTTGGTTATTTACCTTTTAGTACCTTGATTTTCTTGTTTTCAGAATGGAAAATACTTTATACAATGAGTAACATTAATTAATGGTTACTAATCGAGTACTTTAAGCAACTTAGATGAAAGTTATTTTAGTTCAAAGTAGTATAGTAATAATATTTTAAATAGTTTGATAACTTTCTGTGGAAATGACTAACATGGGATTGTTACCGGTAACTTAAATGTTGTGATTATTTTATGCTTTTTTGATGACATGGGACATGTTCCTCATTCTCAGGGGTTTCTAGTCTCATCTGTGGGTTAGAAAAGATAAGAATCAGGCCTTTCTGAATGTTGTGTTAGCACTTCCTAAGAAACTGAGCTGGCCCAATCGTGTTTTTAAAATGCTGTAAAATATACATAATATGAAATTTTAACCATTTTAACTATATTAAGTTTACAATTCCATGGCATTAATTATATCCACAGTGTTCTGCAACCACCAACATTGTTTCCAAAACGTTTTCATCATCCCAAATAGAAACTGTACTCATTAAGCAAAACTCACCATTTCCTCTTCCTTAGTTCCCTGCTTCTCTCTATGAATTTCGTTATTCTAGATATTTCATATAAGTGAAATCATATGATATTTGTGTTTTTGTGTCTGTTTTATTTCATTTAGCATAATGTTTTTAAGGTTCATTCATGTTGTAACACATATCAGAATTTTTAACTTTTTAAGTGTGAATAATATTTCATTGTATGTATGGTGCCAATCATTTTAAAGATTTATTTTTATTGTTTTTGACAGAGAGAGAGAGAGAGGGATATAGAGACAGAGAGAAGGGGAAGGGCCCAGAATAGTCTCCATAGTTGCACATCATTGGTTTTTCCACATAGTTTCATTCCACAGGTGGGAGTGGGGGCGCTGCATGGGGCAGGAACTGGGCCGGGGTCTTCACCCCGGTGAGAACTGAACTGGGGGCACTCCCCAGCTCAGCATATGGGTCCACACATCCAGGGCCGGGATTTGATCCTCGGTCCCCAGGGCTGCAAAGTGAGCATTTAACCCACTGAGCCATCCCGGCTTCCCCACCAATCATTTTGAAATAAGCTTTATTGTGCGTGTGTTGCATGCATGCATGTAAATTTTTCCACCTTTCATTGGTGGAAAATTTCTGTGTTGTTCTTTGCCTTGTTCAGATTTGATTGTCCTTGAGATGTGTGTGTGTGTATGTATTTCTCCTAAAAGCCCTTGGAGTTTCAGTTGTTTTGTTTTTGTTGTTTAAATTGGGAACCAGTCCCAAAATTGAATGTTTCTACAAAGCAGGCCAAGCAAGTTCCCATTATCATGGTTAGGGTTTTAAGAGACAGCTGTTGTTGTAATTTTTCTTTACTCCCGTTAAAATACGATTTACTCAAAAGCTGACTTATAGAGAACATCCAGTTCACCTCTTTGGTTCTTCAACTATGACACTTTCATAAGCAAACTCCTCATACTTACAGCCTAACTATTTTATTTTAGTATTCTAATTCTGCAATTTTCTTACTCTTATAGGTACCAGGTTTGGAAGGGATTTTAGTTGTTTTTAAATTTACTCTTTTTTTTTATAAAGATTTATTTTATTGTTTTTGACAGAGAGAGAGGCAGGTAGACAAGAGAGAAGGAAGAGGACCCACAGCAGTTGTACATCATTAGTTTTCAACATAGTTTCTTTCCATACAGGTGGGTTTGGGGCTGTGCAGGGTGGGAGCAGGGTGGGTGGGTACCAGTCTGGGGGCTTCCCACATGGGTAGTATGCCCCTGGAGGGAGCCAAACCAGGCACCTCTCACACAGGAAGCTCGCCCAGGTGGGAACCAAACTGGGGATCTCCCACATGGGAATCTCCCACATGGGAAGCACCCCCCACCACCACAGTTCAGCATATGGGTTTGCATGGTCTAAGTTTGGAACTCGATCCTTGGACCATGGGGCTGCAAGAAGAGGGCTCAACCCACAGTCATCCCAGCATCCCTTTAAATTTGCTCTTGAGGGGGTTTAGATCCATAGAGATTAAGTGATTGGCTCAGGGTCACACATCAGACAGTAAGTTGATTCCACTTCATGACTGCCAGTTAGTACTCTCTTCACAGAGGAAGTACCGTACTTTTTCCAGTTATTTTAAATAATCAACTTTGTAGTATAACTTAAATATAACAAAATGCAGATATTATAAATTTCCAATTTGATGAGTTTTAACAAATTTGTGCACTCATGACCACTATCCCAATCATTTCATCACCTCATAAAGTTTCCTCTTCAGTCAACCCTCTTCCCTGCCCCTTCATATCAATGTAACCATACAGAATACACACACACACATATAAATATACATATAAAGGGTGTCCCAAAATTCACGCAAGATTTGAATTTTGTGTCATTTGTGCGGTAAAGTGTTGCCAACGAAAAAAAAAGACAGCGTGACAGCTGACAGTTCAGGGTTATTAAAAATGGAGTGCTACACGAAAGATCAATGCATTTTCATTGTTGAGCAATGAAAATTTACAATTTTTAATTATAAACCTGTGTTTTCTATCAAAATTACTTCTTGCGTGAATTTTGGGACACACACACATATATATATATATTTTTCTTTTTTCTTTTTTAAAGATTTATTTTTGTTTTTGACATAGAGAGAGATACAGAGACAGACAGAAGGATGAAGACGCAGAGCAGTCTTCATAGTTGTACATCATTTGTTTTTCCACATAGTTTCATTCCACAGGTAGGCTTGGGGCTTCATAGGGCAGGAACTGGGCCAGGATCTTACCCTGCTAAGAACCGGACTCGGGGCATCCCCAGTTCGGCATATGGGTCCACACAGGCCGGGGCTGGGATTCGATCCTTGGTCCCCAGGGCTGCAAAGTGAGCTCTTAACCCACTGAGCCATCCCGGCTACCCCAAGAATATATTTTTATGTTCACTGTTTTGCTCAGCAAAATGATACTGAGATTCATTTGTGCTGTTGTGTGCATAGTAGTGTTCTCCTTTCTTTTACTGGATAATAGTCCACTGTGTAGATATGTTGATATTTGTTCATCTATTTATCATTATGTATGGGTCTCTTTGTGGACATATGTTTTCATTTCTCTTGGATAAATAACTAGAAGTGGAATTGGTGGGTCGTATGGCAAATGTGTGCTTAACTTTTATAAGAAACTGCCAAACTGTGTATTTTACAATATGGTTATATTATTTTGTATTCACACTAGCAATATATGAGAGTTCTAGTTGTTCCACATCCTCACCAATACTTATTATTGTCAGTCTTTTCAATTTTAGCCATTCTAGAGATTGTAAAATGTTATCTGGGGAAGCTAGGATGGCTCAGCAGGCTAACCACTTGCTTTGCAGCCCCGAGGACCAAGGATCAAATTCTGGCCCCAGCCCATGTGGACCCATATGCTGAACTTGGGTGTGCTTCCCATGCAGGAGGCCCCCAGTTTGGTTCTTACCCCCCGGTTTGGCCCTTGGTGAATAGGGCATGCCTCTCATGCAGGGGGCGGTGGGTGGGTGGCCCAGTTCCTGCCCTGCGCAGCCCCCACCCACCTGTGTGGGACAAAACCGTGTTGAAAACTGATATACAACTATGGAGCCTGATCTGGGCCTTCCCCCTTCTCTCTGTCTCTGTCTCTGTCAAAAACAATAAAATAAATCTTTTGAAAAAAGTGTTATCTTGTCATTTTATTGTGCATTTCCTTGAAGACTAGTTGCTTTTATTCACATACTTAGAGCCATTTGTCTGTCTTTTTTTTTTTTTTTTGAGAGAAGGTGAGAGAGAGAGAGAGAGAGAAAGAGAGAGAGAGAGAGAGAGAAGAGGAGAGGAGAGGGGAGGGCCCAGAGCAGTTTCCATAGTTGTATATTATTAGTTGTGACATGGTTTCATTCCACACAGTTCGCTGTGGGGCCATGCGGGTGGGAACCAAACCGGAGTCTCCCCCATAGGAAATGAGAACCTTCTCCACCAAGCCATCCCAATGGTTACCAGCTGTGCTACAGTTCAGCATATGGGGTTGCATGGGCCAGGATCAGGAATTGAATCCTGGACCTCGCACTTGTGGTGCAAGTGCTCAACTGCTAAGCTATCCCAGCATCCCTGCCATTTGAGAATCTTCTTTTGTGAAGTATATGTTCAAATCTTATGCTTATTTTTTTTGGTTATTTATTTTATTACTGATTTTTAACATTTTAAAAATGTGTTCTAGATTGAAATCTTATATTAGATATGCAGAAGGTGCCAAAAAATGCATGCACATTTTAAGAAAGGAAAAACTGTATTAAAATTGTAATACTCAGTATATACCCATAACAAAAGAAGAACACAAGTCATGTTTGACTTCTATAATGACAAGAGGTACACAAAATTGTTACAATCAGTGCTCAGACACTTCTGATTACAGCGAACGACTGCTTGAGCAACATTAACCTCTGTCTACTTGTATCACTGTATGTGCCATGTCAATTTACTGTGCATCTCAAACTGATCATGAAAGCTTGCAGTTGTTAGGCATGTTGGAGGTTCTGTAGCATACTTCCACCTCCATTGTCATTGTACTTCTCATAGCATTCTTGAATTTCAAATACCACTCCAAAATGGTCTCCTTGAGTGACAACCGTGCTTCTGCCATTTTCTTTGACTGTACTGCCTGTTGCGTGGTGATGCCAGCATTCATTTGATTAACACCATCTTTTGAGCAAATATACTACACATTGCTGCTGTAATCCAATTAACTTCAAAAAGTAATACATAGATAACATCTCTTAAAATGTGTATACATTTATTTGGCACCCCCAGTATAAAATAGTTTTGTCCAGTGTGTGACTTGCCTTTTCATTTTATTGTCTTTTCTTTAAGATTTATTTTATTGTTTGAGATAAGGGTGTGTGTGCGTGCGTGTGTGTGTGTGTGTGTGTGAAAGAGAGAGAGAGAGAGAAGAGAGGAGGGCCCAGAGCAGTCTCCATAGTTGTACATCAATAGTTGTGAGATGGTTTCATTCCACATCAGTGGATATGGGGCCACGTGGGTTGGAAACCGAATTGGGGAGCTCCCACATGGGAGTCAAGAACCTTCACTGACAAGCCATTCTGGTGGTTGCCAGTTGTTCCATAGTTCAGCATATGCGGTTACACAGGCCAGGGACGGGAATCAAACCCCAGACCTTGTGATTGTGAGGCAAATGCTCAACAGTGAGCTATCCCATCATCCCTATTGTTGTCTTTTGAGGAGCAAAGTTTTTAATTTTGATGAAATCTTATTTATCAGATTTTTTGATGAGTGCTTTTTGTGTCTTACATAAGAAATATTAGCCTGTCATAATGAGAACATGATTACATATGTGGAAAATATGTAAAGCAGGTTTGTGCAACCGTCTGACTTCCCCAGGCCATATTGGCAAGGTTGGAAATGATCAACTCTTGAGTTGAATAGGAATACTTCATAGATGAGGTAACACTGAGTTGGGATTTGAAGGATAAGAGTATAGGTAGGATTTGTCAGACAAAAATGCCATAGGCAGGGGAAGCTGGGATGGCTCAGCAAGTTAAGCGCTCACTTTGCAGCCCCAGAGACCTAGGATCGAATCCCGGCTCTGGCCCAGGCAGACCCATATGCTGAACTGGCATGTGCCCCCAGTTCAGTTCTTGCCGGCGCCTATTCCGGAGGCTCCTGGCCCAGTTCCTGCCCTGTGCAGCCCGGTGCCCACCTGTGGAGTGAACCTATATGGAAAACTAATGCTGTCAACTATGGAGACCACTCTGGGCCCTCCCCCTTCTCTCTGTTTCTCTCTGTCTATCTCTCTTTGTGTCAATAAACAATAAAAATAAATCTTTAAAAAAAAATTAAAAATTAAATGCCATAGGCAGAGGGTGACATGAATAAAAAAAGATGCAGGGGAAGCCAAGATGGCTCAGTGGGTTAGGCGCTCACTTTGCAGCCCCGGGGACCGAGGATCGAATCCCGGCCCGACCCGTGCAGACCCAAATGCTGAACTCGGGAGTGCCCCCAGTTCAGTTCTCACCAGGGCGAGACCCTGGCCCAGTTCCTGCCCTGTGCAGCCCTGCCCACCTGTGGAATGAAACTATGTGGAAAAACCAATGATGTACAACTATGGAGACTGTTCTGGGCCCTCCCCCTTCTCTTTGTCTCTGACTCTGTATCTCTCTCGCTGTCAAAAACAATAAATAAATCTTTAAAAAAAAAAAGATGCAGCAATATGAAAATGACTAAAGTGATATACTCAGTGTGGAGTTGTAAGTGAGAAAAAAAAAGTTCACTGGGTTCAGAATATATAAAAGAGTTAGAATGGCTTGTTAATGGATTGATGATATATGAGATCACACAATTATGTTTGTGAACTTATCCTAGAAAAAGTGCTACATACCTCATGGCTGAATATCCCTTCAGTCACCTTCGAAGTACTCCCCTTGGGAAGCTATGCACTGATGCCAGCACTTAGTTCACCCTTCAAAGTAAACTTTCTGGAATGACCATTAGAGCCGTCATTGTATTATCCTTTATGTCCTGAATGTCATCAAAAAGTCTTCCTTTCAGTATTTCCTTTATTTTGGGGTAAAGAAAAAAGTAATAGGGGGCCAGATCAGGTGAATAGGGAAGATGTTCCAATAGAGTTGTTTGTTTACTGGCTAAAAACTCCCTTACATACAGTGCTGTGGGAGCCATTGCATTGTCATGATGCAAGAGCAAAAAGTTGAGGTCGTTTTTGTCAAACTTCTTGACACAGCCTTTCTAGCACTTCTAGATAGTCAAATTGACTGTCAGTTGGTACAAATTCATAACAATCCTTCTGGTATCAAAAAAGGTTAGCAAAACCATTTTGACTCTTGTTTTGGACTGACAGAACTTTTTTGGTTGTGGAGAGTTGGCTGACTTCCATTGTGCTCTTTAAAGCTGTGTTTCAGGGGTGTATTGACACACCCATGTTTCATTACCAGGTATAACATGGCCCAAAACATCATCTTTCTTCTCCAAAAGGTTTTGGCAACTTGGACTCTATTTTGCTTTTGTTCATTGGTGAGCTCCTTCAGGACCTTTTTTTTTTTTTTTTTAAAGATTTATTTTATTGTTTTGACAAAGATGGACAGAGTCAGAGAGAGAAGGAGGAGGGCCCAGAGCAATCTCCAGAGTTGTACATCATCAGTTTTCGACAAAATTTCATTCCACACAGGTGGGCACGGGGCCACACAGGGCAGGAACCCAGCCAGGGGTCTCCCACATGAGCAGCATACCCAGCTCAGCATTTGGGATCACAGCGAGCACTAAATCTGCTGAGCCATCCTGGCATCCTCCTTTGGGACCAATTTTGTACACACCTTTTTCATGCCAAGATTTTCAGTGAAGATTTTTCTGTTTCTCTATCGATGTTTACTTGGTCTGCTATGCTTCTCACAGTCAAATGACGATTTTAACGTACAATTTGGCAAATTTTTGCAATGTTTTCATCAGTTCTGCTAGTTACTGGCCACCCTGACCTCTCTTCATCAGTGACACTTTCTCTCTCCTCCAAAAAACATTTAATCCATTTGTACACTGCCATTTTCTTCATGACATTATCCCCATCAACTTGTACTAACATGTCCCTGATTTCACTTCCACTCTTGCCAAGTTGAACAAGAAATTTAATGTTTGTTTGTTGCTCTAATTCAAGTTGCAATATTCTTGCAATAGCACACAAAAACACACAACAATAATGAATGTCACTCAGCAAGACACTGCCACATGTTGACACAAACACAACTGTGAGACACTGATACACCAAATTTATGAAACCTTACCAAGTTGTATTGTGCTACCAATGTAAGTGAATGTGGCAAGTTCTCGAACTTAATTGTCACACCTCATATTCGCATAGAAAGTGCTCAGGAAATAATAATGAATAAAGGAGAAACTTACATGTGTGTGCAAATGGACCTTTTTGCCACTTAAAAAAAAAAAAAGCATATATTAAATTACAGTGAAAGACATTTTTGTGTATGACTAACCACCGTTGGAGGTCCAATTTGCTAAAGGTCATGGAATAATTAATCTGTCATTGTGAGTAACTTTCTTTTTTTATTTTTATTTAGATTTATTTTTATTGGTTTTTGACAGGCAGAGAGAGTGATAGAGAGAGACAGAGAGAAGGGGGAGGGCCCAGAGCAGTCTCCATAGTTGACAGCATTATTTTTCCATATAGTTTCACTCCACAGGTGGGCGCGGGGCTGCACAGGGCAGGAACTGGGCCAGGGGCTCCCACATAGGCCCCAGCAAGAACTGAACTGGGAGCACACCCCAGTTCAGCTTATGGGTCTGCATGGGCTGGAACCGGGATTCGATCCCTGGTCTCTGGGGCTGCAAAGCGAGTGCTTAACCCGCTGAGCTGTCCCAGCTTCCCAATTGTGAGTAATTTTTACCCCTTATCTTTTCATTACCTTCAATTTTTTCCTCAACTTCCTTCTCATCACTGTTTTAAAATGCTTAAGATGCTGTAGTCTTAAATAATAATAATAATAATAATAATAATAATAATAATAATAAAAACCCATAGGTCTCTGTGTCTTTGTAATTTTCAGTTTTATATTCCACCTATAAGTGAGGTCATATTTTTCCGGATTCTTTCATTCTGGGGAGGAGGGGGGAGGGAGAGAGGGAGGGGAGGTAGAGAGGGAGGGGAGGTGGGAGAGGGCACCAGCATTATGGACACACTCAATGGTTTGGTGTTTACCTGGAGAGAAGGGGGGAGGGGG
>PVKE010027678.1:0-21437 GCA_004027555.1 Craseonycteris thonglongyai | reverse complement strand
CATGTACAAAGGCGAAAGCTAGGGAAAAACTTATACACACGATATCGCAAACATACCAACGAATAGAATAAACCTGTGTAGATACTCAAACAATATTTTAAAATTCTAACAAATGTATAAAAATAAATTATAGTTTTACTTAGTGTTTATGAAAAACTTCTGATGCAGTCAAATAATGGCGGGCGCACACAAATCGGGCTGCAGGCGCCATGGCGCCCGTGGGCACAGGGTTGGGAATCCCTGCTTTACATGATACTAGTTCTACAGCTAGACCCACTGTCTTTCTTTGTCTGTTAGAGATGACGGTAACAAAAATTATGATACTTCCCTTTCCCTAAGATTTTTGCCTGCCTCATACATTTTCTTTGGGGCTCCACTGAGGAAATATCTATTCTGTGGCCTCAACATCTGCCATTAGCAAGAGTTGTCTCTGTAAATGCTCCTATTTTAATATGGAGACATCGGTGCTGATGGAGGCATAAATTCCTACCTTCAACTATACCCAGCCACCTATGATGTGTACAACAGAGCTTGAGATAAACACAGATTTCCCAAGTATTAAAATTATTGGGTTAAGTTTCCTAAAAAATTAATTTGTCCTTTAAGCTTTGGGATCAGTTTCCACTCAACAAACACTATATTAGGCAGTGGGCAAGATTATGTTTGAACAGCATTTTGGTGTCATATGATGAGTATGTCCCAGACAATTGATTCATTACTAAGCAAAATACTGCACCACAATTTAATACCCTTGACCTTTCCCTGTTTATGAGAAAATAATAAGAAAAGAGTTGTTGCCACTCTACTTTCAATTTTTAATTTCCCATTCACTTTTCACTGTAAATGTTCTCTAATACTCCTAAAGTGTTGAATAACTAAATAACTCATTTAGTCCTCATTCTATTAGAGATTCCTATACTTTATGCAGAGCCTGAATGTCAATCATTTGGTATCACAGTCACCGGGATTCCACATCCTTAATTTGCCACTGAGTATTGCATTGACTTTTACTGTATACTTATAGAAAATTATTATTACAAATGTAACCATTATTTTGAATCCACATGACTCACAGGATAAAATCATTATATTTATTATTTTCTCATAATTATTCATAAGCATTTTATATCCTTCCTTACTATCCCCTTGGATTAATAAAGGGTACAACCTATGACTTCTGGTCATTCTTAGATGCTGAAAAACCTCAAGTCACATTAATCACCAAAGAGATCAATAACAAAATTTTCAGTCTTATGAAATAATTTTCTAAAATCTTCTAAATTTTACTTAAACTTCTTTCTGCCTTTACTTTTGGAAGCCTGAACCTGGGAAAGGGTACTAGAGTTGTTGGTTTTTTAATTCTTTATTTTACTATCACTCAGACCCAGAATTGAAAAGAAGCAAAAGTAGAGGTGCTACGAGAATTAGAAGTATTTTTACTAACGGGTATTTTCATTGGTTGAATTCACAAATCTCTGGGATAGACAGCTGTCAAAAACTGCCTTGCTCTTGTATTTAAGAGCTCTGACCATTAAGTTTGCTAACTCAACCTATTAGAAAACATGCTCCATTCTTCATTGCTGAATATCACTGTGGTCAACTTAGAAGTAATCTCCTTGGGAAGTTATGGACTGACACTAGTGCCTAGTCCTCCCTTCAAATAAATTTTGGAACACTTTTTCTGGAACAACCATCAGAGCTGTCATTGTATTATACTTGAAGTGCTGAATGTCATCAAAATGTCCTCTTTTCAATATTTCCCTTATCATCAGGTAAATAAATAAGTCTTTGGGGGCAAGATCAGATAGGTAGGGAGGGTATTCCAATAGTCAATTTTTTATTGGCTAAAAACTTCCTAACAGACAGTGACCAGGTACACTGTCGTGATACAAGAGCCACGAGTTGTTGGAGACAAGTTCAGGGTTTGTTTGTTTGTTTGTTTTTTTAAGATTTATTTTATTGTTTTTGACAGAGACAGAGACACAGAGAGAAGTGGGAGGACCTAGAGCAGTCTCCACAGTTGTGCATCATCAGTCTTCAAAACAATTTTGCTCCACACAGGTGGGCGGGGGCCGCACAGGGCAGAAACTAGGTTGGGGGTCTCCCGCATGGGAAGCACACTCCCATTCAACATACGGGTCCACTCAGGCCAAGACCGGGATTCAATCCTCGGTCCCTGGGGCTACAAAGCAAGCACTTAACACACTAAGTCATCCCGGCTGCCCCAAGTACAGGTTGTTTTTGTCTAACATTTTTACACAGCCATATATTTTCAGCACTTCCATATAGTCACCTTGGTTGATTATATGTCCAGCTCATACAAATTCATAATAAACAATCCTTTTGATATCACAAAAGATTATAGACATCATTTTGGCTCTTTATTTGGACTGCCAGAACATTTTTGGTCATAGAGAATTGGCTGCCTTCCATTTTGTACTAAGACTCGTTGTTTCGGGATGGTACTTGTACACCCACGTTTCATCACCAGTGATAACATGGCCCAAATATCATCTTGTCTCTTCAAAAGTTCTTGGCAAAAGTTGACCCTCCTTTGCTTTTGTTCATCTGTAATCTCCTTTGGGACCATGTCTGTACACAGCATTCTTATGCCAAGATTTTTGTTTCTCTATTTTCTATGCTTTCCACAGTCAGCCAAATGATTTTGATGCACAATTTGATGAATTTTTGCAATGTTTTGTCAGAGTAATGTAGCCTCCCTGACCTCTCTTCATCAGTGATACCCTCGCCCCTCAGAAAAATATTTAATCTATTTCTACACTGATGGTTTTTTCATGGTATTCTCTATACCACTTTGGACTAACATGTCCCTGATTTCACTTCCACTCTTGCCAAATTTAACAAGAGATTTAATGTTCATTGTTCTTATTCAAGATCCAACATTCTTGTGACAGCACACAAAAACATACAAAAACAATAATGAAGGGCATGCAGCAAAACACCATCACCTTTGTTATGAACACAGCTGTGAGACACTGACATACCAAGCTTCTGAAACCTTACTGAGTTGTGTGTACAGTGCTGCCAATGTAAGTGCAAGGTGGCAAATTTGAGAACTTAATTGACAGACCTCATATTTTTATAAACCTGTGGAGACTCACTACAAGATAAGCTACTCATAGTTCCCTTGATTGAGGAACATGCATTATCTGGGTATTCTTAATGCCTCACTTAGCACCTGTGTATTTGGGAGTACTACTGGATCTTCTTTTGGAGCAAAGTTCCAAAACTAGGATGAGGTCCTCTAGGACAGTGCTTTAAAACAACTTCTGTTTTAAAAACGTGTGTTCTAAAAAAAAAACAAAAACTTGTGTTCTGAATATAATCCACAGAAAAAACAATCAGCCTTTGACTTATCACTTGTAGGAGTTAATAGTCAAATGTAGCCTCTTTCTGTTTAGTCACCTTGTGGGGTGCTCCAGATGCTGCCTGGTTTCTCTAGATTTTCCAGGCATGAGTTTTCGTATCCACGGGCATCAGGATGGGGTAACTGTCAAAGTACCAAAAATACTCTCAAAAGAATATACAGTAGACTCTCCATTAACTGGAATTCAAGCAACCGGCAAAATCTCAAGGGACTGGCCAAGTAATTTATGTGCCAGTTAACTGAGTCAACTGTATTCTTCTAAATGATCACTGATCTTTTTAACTTTACCAATGTGTATTTTTAATGTGAGTGACTACGAGTCCCATCCTTAGATGGGTGGTTCAAAACTCACTTTGAATTGTGGGACTGGCTGATCTCTCCTTTTTTAAGACTCCAAAGAAATTATGAATAAAACAACAGGTGCACAGGCTGGCTTACCCATCTTTTCCTTGCCTTAGACACATTCATTACACCAGCTTCTAATTGGCTGTTTAGAAAAAGGCAAATTGTGCACATTATAATACATTAGATTTGAAAAAAAGAAGAAGAAGAAGAAGTAAAAGGGACTATCTAAAACAGATTACTGGGGAAGCTGGGATGGCTCAGCGGGTTAAGCACTTGCTTTGTAGCCCCAAAGCCCAAGGATCAAATTCCAGCCCCAGCCCAAGCAGACCCACATGCTGAACTGAGGTGTGCCCCCCAGTTCAATTCTTGGTGGGGCCTATGAGGGAGGCTCCCAGCCCAGTTCCTGCCCTGGGCAGCCCCACGCCCACCTGTGGGGTGAAACTATATGGAAAACTAATGCTGTCAACTATGGAAACTGCTCTGGGCCCTCCCCCTTCTGTCTCGTCTCTGTCTGTTTCTCTGTCAAAAAACAATAAAAATAAATCTTAAAACAGATTACTCATTTGCAAGAAAGCACTGACTCTTTATTCCAACTGTACTGTATCAAATCATTCTGCAGAATGAGAGCTCTTATTTATCTAAATCTTTATTTCCAGCTCTGGGAAGTTCTTCCCTCACTATTTTGCCTGTTTAGAGTAACACTACTTATTATCCAGGATTCAGGAAATGTGTGTGTGTGTGTGTATGTGTGCTCATCTTCTATATATATATTTTTACTCAAAAGTAAAACTTTATCCCTAAAATGTACCCAATAGTATTTTATGCATATTTATTTTATTACACTTACTGCACTCTTGTATTATACTTGTTTAATATAATCTCTTTTCCTTATAAACAGATAGCTTCTTGGGGCTGAAGATCATGTATAATACCTATTTTTTCCCCATTTCCCATTACATTGTTCAAAATGTCACACATGTTTATTGGGCAATTTGGATGTTGAAGTCATTAAATTTCTTGGAAAGGTATATATAATATTGTGATTTTTTAAAATTATGCTTCACTCTAAAATGTAATGATAGTTGAATATAGTGAGAAAAGCATTCAGAAATGACTTGAAGATAATTTGGTTTATTATGTTTGACACAGACTCCTGCCTTTTACTAGTCTTTTAAATTTAACAAATGATCACATTCTGATCATTCATGATGTTCTCTCTGAGTGAGTTACTAGATTTTATTAGAAAATAAAATATCACTGATTTTCTACCCTAAAGAAGCCAGTTCTTTTCTTAAAATAGACTGACAATTTCTAAGGCCCAGTATCAATATTGGCAGTTCACTAAGCTCTGGAGGACTTGAGTCATCAGACAGATATTCCCAAATGCATTCATTCTTATTGCAGAAGAAATAAGCTGTTGGGGACCCTTGTTTACAAATGGTTCTAGTTTACTAAGGAAAGACCGTGGTTATTAGTAAGCATGTTGTTTTGAAAACAGTCATTATGTTAACCGAGACTTTCTATTTAAGAAAGTTCAAGTCAGATGTCATGCTTGGTAAAGGCTTTTTAGAAGTCAAATACATAAATAAATAAATAAAAATATAAAAAAGGGGAAGCCGGGATGGCTCAGTGGGTTAAGGGCTCACTTTGCAGCGCTGGGGACCAGGGATCGAGTCCCAGCCCCGGCCCATGCGGAACCATATGCTGAACTGGGAGCTCCCCCAGTTTAGTTCTCTCTCTGTCTCTGTCTCTGTATCTCTCTCTCTCCCTGTCAAAAATAAATAAATAAATAAAAATATAGAAGTCAAATACAAAGATACAGAAAAAATAACCCATTTCCGTTTATAATTTATACCCCAATGCACTGCAGAAGAAACGCAAAAAAATAATAATAAAAAAAATTATATATATATATAGATAGATAGATAGATATAGATGTATCTTAATCTTTTGTCTCAAACGTTTTCTTCAACAATCTTATAGCACCCAAATTCTTTATCTCAGCCTCAATCATTTCAACAAAGTAGTATTTACTACATTCTTATCATATAAAAAACAAATTTGCAATGCACTGTAGAGGAAATAGGATGAGGCACGAAATTAAGTCTTTGCTTTAGAGAGTTCTTGGTAGTAGAAAAACGCATAAATTCACAACACAAAGTAAAAGAAAATAGTTAATTAAGTGCTTAATAAATAGCAATGTTATAGATGTAAAGAGTGAGTCAATATGGAGTAGTAAAGGAATACTTCAATAATAGGGTTAAAGTTGAGTTAAAAACTGAATGAATAACTTAAACAGAAGACTTGGGAAGGATGAGGAATACCTCATATATAAACACAAAATAGTACTTTAATTATCTAATGTCTATAGTGTATTCCAGGGGTCTCCAAACTTTTCAGCCCACAGGCCGCATTAACTATCAAACAGCAGTTTGGTGGCCGACTATACACTCGAGGTCCAAATAAAAAAGAATCAAAACATAGATGTTGTTTTAAATTATTTATGTAATATTATTTTATTCAGATAAAAAGGTCTCCCTCCACGGGCCGGATGAGAGGGCCTCGTGGGCCGCATCCAGCCCGGGGCCATAGTTTGGAGACCCCTGGTTCAGAGGAAATTTAATTTTTCTTGCCACTGGAGAGGTGGAATACTTCATCTACAATGTAGTAACTGGTAAAATTTTAACATTTGACCATGTAAAATCTGTTTAAAATAACCTTGTTATTAAAAAAAGAAAATCACATGATGCTTACACCAGATAGCTCTCCCATGGCCATTCTCATCAGAATTTTGGCATCATCAACTTGGTAGTTATGCCAATAAACCCTCCTAAAGAAATATTCTCATGCTATAGCCACACTGTGGGATTTAGCCTTAAGTAGCTAGACTCCCATCAATGTCCACATACTCTACATCATTCCCTACCTTATCCCTAATCATAATTTATGTGAACAAGGAAAGATATCTGATCTAAGGCCCACTAATACAAATTTATTACTTGGATTGCTATAAAATTGAAATTGGGGTTAGGTTACGCTTAAATAATCACGTTTCTTCTCTTGAAAGTATTGGCCAGCGATTGTTAAAAAGAGAATGAAACAGAGAGAGAAGACTAGGGGATGTAGTTGGGTTGAATTATTGCTGAGCATCACAGTGAATCGTCATATACTACCATGGGGCCAGTAGAATTGACTTGTGTCATGAATGAGGTCTTTCCATATGAGGGTTTCTGTACTTGGATTTCCACTTCATTTGTACAGTTGTACTTCATTTACTTCCCTGTGTATATATACCCTGACCCCTCAACTTAAGGTGACTTTATGATATATGTTTATTAAATTCAAAGAAGTTGCCCAAATATTCACTATAGGTTTCTGAGGGCCTTTGTCCACAGTTTTCTCTCTGCCTGAAATACTTTTTACTCTTCCAGTTTTACCTTCAACTAGCTGATCTGTATTTATCTTTTTAAACTTAGCTAGGTGCACATTTTTGGTGAAGTCTTTCTAACCATTCCAAAGTTGCTTATTATGCTTCCTTATAAACTACTATTTTACTCTAGGTCACATCCATTCCAGCACATTTATCATGCTATTATAAATATATAGCCTAGTAAATATCTTTTTCTGTCAGACAGCAAACTTTTTTGAGAACAAGTACATTACAGAACTAATTGTTATATCTCTGAAATGTTCACAACAATGACTAGCTCGCTGTAGAAACTTTGGTTGCTGGATCAATGAAAATGGCAATGCTTTTAAGCATTTAGATATTTGAAGTCTGAGAAGGTTAAGATGAGCAATAATTTTTATGATTTGACTGGAAAAAAATTACTTTCATCTAGAGAAATTTGATAATGAAAAGAGTAACTAATACCAATATAAATAAAGTTACTAAAATAATTCATCTCATGGAAACTGCCAAATAAATAATGAGTTAAAGTGGGGGGTGATTTTATGAATTATTGAAATAACTTGAATAAATTCAATTATACAGAGTTAATGTAGAGATAATAAATACATACAATATGTTATTTTGAGCTATATTTTGAAGAAGTCATTTTGAGTTATGTTAACTTTGTGGCCACTAAGTTATCACTACAAATTTACATTCTGATAGAATTTATAAAAGTGTAAATTTGCTTTATGACAAAAATAATTGATAACAGATTAACTAGGATTTTTCATATTATATAGATTTATCTTTTGCCCATTTCTAAATGGTTTGAAAAATAGCATATTTCTGAATCAACAGTCTTAAAACATTCTACCTACAAGAATTTTAATGAAAATATCAACAGATTTAAGTTGTTCCTGTGGCTAAACTATCCATTTTATATTAAGAGAAATTTTAACATTTTAATAGAAAATGGCTTTAATGTCAAATGTATTCTTATGGCCATATACAGAGAATTTTGTGATCTCTGGGATTTTTTCCACCTGAAGTATAGAAATCAAAATGTTGAATAGTGAAGTGAACATGTGCCTAAATTCCTTAACTGTTCAGCCTCTTCAAATACTCTCAAAAGCCATCTTCATCTAACCTTGTCTCATATTTCATTGCAATGCTTGCCAATCAGTTACAGTCTTTGGCCCTGTGTCACTTTTATCCCATTGGATGACTGTCATGGGAGCTGCCCAATGGAGCGCTGCTAATGAGGCAGCTTAAAGAGCAGCTGGGGATGTGCAATTGCTGGATTAGGGTCAAGGCCAAGAGAGAAAATTGGTGAAAGAGAATCTGAATGACTGCCAAGGAGCAGGGGTTCTATTATCCTGCTAAAGCAGGACATTTATTACCATCTATTGTAACATAATGTGGGTTCTGTCAAGCTTTCTCTCCCTTACTTTGGATTTACAATTCATAAACCACAAATGGTCCAAAGGGTACATTGTCCCTTATGCCCATGTAACCCTGGGTGAGGGGAAGCATGGCAGAAATGAATGAGCTATGCAGTCTCTAGTGCGAACAGCATTAGGACCAACACCTTGTTTCTTGGATCTGTGACATAAGTTGTAGGCACAATGCCAAAATAGTTCTGCATCTCTCTGGATCCAGTTTGTTCATTAAGCAAAGATAAAATAAAAAGTCCTTGCTTATCCTTTGCAAAAATCAAGTCCTAATGCTATCAGCTGGTATCTCCATGATAATTTCCTTTAGTTACTGGTAAGATTCCTCTAGTTACTGCAATACAACGGAAAATAAGTTAATTTTTCCATAAGGATGCAAATCTTTGGTTTTTTTAGACCAAGTTCTTCCATGTGTTAGAAAATAATCTGTTCTCTCTCTTTTTTTTAAATAGGTTTGTGTTATTTCTACAGTTGAAAAATGGCACGCACTATAAAATTGTCTCACATATCTTTCTTTTTTCTCTTATCACAAAGCTTCCTTTTCACTAGAACAGATATGCCTCCCCTTATTCCTCTTCCCCTCTTTGCACTCTTACTGATCTTTCACAATTATACCACTTATAACCATTTGAATTCAAGTGCTAAAGCCTACCTGCCATCTAAACTAATGGGAACATAGTGTTATTGTCTATGTGCCTTACTCAGGAAAGCAAATGAGCTTGGTACAAAGACAGTAAGTACAGTAATTCAGGGTAAATTAACCAAGGTACAGTGGAAATAGTTAATCACTGTAGTAAATTAAGGGGGGTGGGGGAAGCATGCATCCCCTTTGTTCCAGCCTGATTAATAATGGGACACTGGTTACCTTAGTCTGTGTGATGAAAGTACTGAAAGTACAACTGTAGTCCTTATACATCTTTATAACATGGCTTTCACAAAGGTGATTTTTAAATAGCTCTTGCATTTTCTGAGGTATGTATGATGATTTAATCTAGGTTGGCTTTCTTTTCTCAGGAGCTAAATTTCATCTTGTATATATGACCATTTTGCATGTGACTGCCTGATGTAATTCATCCTTATTATTTCCATGTATGCTTTATAGAAATATTGTCTTATTAAAAGTTTAGTGTTTTTGTTAGCTAGGAAAATATGCCATGAGCGACAGGAGGGACAGGAGGTAAAATGGTCAGTAGTGTATCACACCATCCATGTCCACTCCCCAGGCACTGCCTGGGCTAAGGCCCTAGAGATGAATCTTTCTGTCAAAATCTCCCAGAAGGAGAGAAAAGACCCCAATCAGAATTAACTGGGGTTTTTTTTTTGGCGCTAAACGAACCATTGGACCTTGTCCTTAACCTGACCCCCAGCCTCATAATAATATAATGATAATAAAATGACCATTAAGGCTTGTCCTCCCCATGGGTTTTTCTGTATGCTTTCTGGGTAAGGGCATACACAAAAAGAAAACAGTCACATGGCCTACATGTGCCAGTTAAATGACTTAAGTCTGTATATCATATGTCCTGAGTCCACACATCACACTTAGGGCTGGTTTAACACCAGCAATAAAACTCAAATCCCCAACCCATCGGGGCTTCTGCCTCTCTTGTCTTTGCTTGTTTCTCTCTTAAAACATATTTCAATAAAATTTTACTTTGCTTTCCTTTATCTCTCTGATCTGTAATTCATTACTGTGTCTGAAGGCAGAACTGGGGCTTCTCACAGCCCCCTCAGGCCTCCCCTCTGCAGTAACATTTTGACTTGAAACACTCACTGATATTAATAGGTATTTCAAACTGCCAACACAAACCATAGTAAAAGGCTGACTAGCAAAGCCTGCCAGTGATTCTTCCAATGAATCACTTTATAGATGTGTTTACATATTTCAAAATACACATCGCCTTATTTAATTCTTGGAGACAGAGAGAAGTGCCTCTTAATGGATCCAGATAATTTAGTATTATCATTTAATATATTATAATAATAACTTGGATACCTAACAGTAAACAACTACATTTTGATCAACAATCTCTGAACATTTTTAACAAAGCCGTCTTTACTAAAGGCATGAGCTGCTACTAAACAGTGATTTTTGTGTCTGTGTGTGGAGAGGCAGGGGGTGGAAATACATTCATGTTCTTTGTAGTTTAAAACAGTTTGTTAATTATAGTATTTCTTCTTAGTGAAGATAATGTGGTTGATCTGTAGATGATTGGTCTAACAAAATATCTATTTTTAATGTTAATGCAACCTTTATGAATGAATATGTTAGGTAGATCTTTGGAGGATATAGATGTGAGGTACTGAAATCTGTGAAATCAAATTTTACTATGACATACTGAATGGTACACATGGTTAGGAGTGATACTTTTGTCCTCTATTTTAGAAGTAGTATGTGTGTAAGATTTATGAAGATTGCTTTATTGGGGTGAAGTTTCCATTCTTAATTTGTTCATGAAACAAAGTCCTATCCTAACTCATGTTTAATTATTCTTTAATAAATATGGACTCCATGAATTAAAGGTTGAATATATATTATTCTCAGGGAATATCTGCCTATAGAAATTGATAGAAATGAAAGTATGAGTGGGAGGGAAGGATGAAGAAAGGGGGAAATGGAAGATATTCTCATAGCTGTGAGTAAATTCTAGACAGTTCTGCCATTGAAAGTTTCTTTTGTTTGGGGTAAAATTACTGGTAGACTACGAAAAGTTAAAGGTAGAAAATGGGTCTAGCTTTACTCAGTACAATGAAGATAGTGAAGAGATTCTGGATATCTGTGGCAAGTCCAAGGGGAAGGACAAAGTTGTCAGTAATACTGAGTTGCATAAACCTTTTCTGCAGGAAAGGTTCAAAGACCAGCTTGAATGAGAGGTAAGCAAAGTTGTTAAATATAATTTCCAGAATGGCTCAGTGGGTTAAGCACTCACTTTGTAGCCTCAGAGATCGAGGATCGAATCCCAGCCCCAGCACGTACAGACCCATAAGCTGAACTGCGGAGTGCCCCCAGTCAGCTCTCATCAGGGTGAGACCCCAGCCCAGTGCCTGCCCTGTGCAGCCCCGTGCCCACCTGTGGAATGAAACTATGTGGAAAAACCAATAATGTGCAACTATGGAGATTGCCCTGGGCCCTACCCCTTCTCTGTGTCTCTGTCTCTCTCTCTCTCTCTGTCAAAAACAATAAAAATAAATCTTTAAAAATACATATATAATTTCTCCATAGGATCTTGTAAATCTTCAATAAAATTACAAAAACCATGATATACTTAGTAAATTTGTAAACTTTGAGTGAAGGGGCTGAATTCAACAAAGGGCAGAAACAAAATCAGCTCTAGGTGAGAAGATATACGCATTATTAATGCCATAGCTCTCAGGTGCAGTAACATGTCTGAAGAGAGAGATCATGTGCCCTTTAAATGTCACCAAGACACTTACTAGTTAATCAGCTACTGCTCACAGGTTTCCCACATACCACTACATTTGAGTAATAATAATGGCTCACATTTTGTTGTTTGCTATGAGACCGGGGAGTATGCTGTTTTCATCTTCACTGCATACATCTTCTATAAGGGAAGTGTTTTCCCACTGTGTACCCAAAAAGAAAAACAAATGCTTAGAGAGAGTTTAAGTAACTTGCCTTAAATCAACCAGCTATTAAGTCATGAAGTTAAAATTCAAATCTAGTCAGTCTGTCTTCATGGCCCAAGCTTTTAACCACTGAACTAGACTAAGAGGGAAGGAAATGCTAATGTGTTCCCCTAAGCACTGCATTTTTGCCAGGGAATCACTTTAATACCAAGAAAGAACTAGTCTTTTGGAATAAGCCTGAAGGAGAAAGAAAAAACAGAAACTTTGAAATAGAAGAATGATGACCACAACTAGAAGTAAGTTTTAACATTATAATTCTTTCTTCAAATACATTTACCAACTTAGCTTCTAGGAGAGTAACAGGACTACTCTATGGACTTCTGAAAAATTTGTTTACTAATTTAGCATATGCTTAAACAGATCTAATATTCCTTTTCCCAACCCTTTCCCTTTCACTTATTTCTAGTAGACTGTAAAGAAATAAATACATATATAAAATATTTTCCTAAAAAGTGTAGAATTATCTAGAAATTAATGGTCAGGTTTTTCCATCCTCTAAGTGGCTATTAATAAAACACCTTTTCATTTGAAACTTACTATGAATCAAATATTTTGTCATTAAATTTTAATTTAATGTTAAGATTTAGATGATACTTAATGGATCAGAAAAGTGTGTATGTAAGCACATATAACCTTATCTCTAACACCGTTCCACCACCCACACTCCTACATAAAGCAATCAATTTTTTTTGTAGGTAAATGCAAAAGTTCATACTCCTAAAATAGTTAACGCATGAATAGAACAGCTGTTAAACCCCAACAGCATGAAAACATATGCATTTTAATTCTGTCAGTGAAAAGAAAATATTTTAATAACGATTTTCTTCCTTAGCACATTAAAATATATTCCCAGAGGCTTCCAGAACCCAATTCATATCTGCAAACCTCCCCCAAAAACTTCACTAATGGTGACATTAGTGGTAGAGGTAATCAGCTGGCATGGGAAATATAAATGAGAAGTGCTGTATAAATCAGCCTCAACGTTATTCAGCTGCTTTTATCTGTCCACTGTGGGTTGACTTCATTGCTGTAGAAGTTCATCCCAACTGGATAAAAATCACAATCAAGTTGCAGACCAAAACAAATGACTCACAAAGCAATGCTGATGATACTGGAAATTATGGAAACTTCTGTAGATTGTTTGCTTGTGCAAACCCATCATTTGCAGTTACTTCCTTGATGGCACAAATTTTTTACTTAGGTATATGCTAGGTCTGTAATGCAGTTCAGTATTCTCCTGAAATACCTGATGCTCAACAAGGTAATGCTCTCACCCTCTACTTGGCTGGATCCCCCTAAAATCCACTTATTTGCTCTTAGGTTTTGGCTACAATGGCTTGTGTTTTTCCTCTTATTCTTGACAAGTTTCTCAGGAGTAAAAATGTGGAAAGATTATCAGAATCGTGAATGCAAAAGCATTTTGAAATATCAGCTGAAAGAATATATAAAGATTATCTCATGTTAAAAATCCTATTTTGCTTTTGAGTTTAAAAAGCTAGTGTTTTGTTATGATTTTTTTAAAACAATGGAGTAAAGATGTTTCTTAGGGACTCATCCTTTCTTTGTAGAATATATAACATACATAGGTTACTTATATAATAAGATGTATACACATTATACCAATTTTTCTCTGTCATAATAAGTTTTAACTTTGGAAAAAAGATTAAAAAAATTTTTTTTATTTCTGCACAGTAAAATGTTTTATAGTTATATATATTATTCTGATACAATAGCTCACTGATGTTTATCTACAATTCTTTCAATGTAGAGAAAGATTAAAATAGACAGTCCTGAAGAAAAAGGTACTATCATCTTTGTTTTTTATATGAGGTAAAAAGGTTAAAAAAATTGCCTTGGGTCCCAAATAATTTCAGATTCAGCAGTCTGAGTTTAGAGTCTGTGCTCTTTCCCACCATGCTAAAAATGACACAGGACCTACAAAACTCTAGTTGATAGGATCATCAGGAAAACAATGAATAAAAAATCAATTAAATTGGTTGTTTGGCTTAATGGAATGCTTACATAGAATTAGCCAATAAATTGAGAACTAACAGTCAGTCTTACAGCTCCATGTACTACTAAAACAGATATGGCTTCTTTCAAAATTCAGTTAAAAGCATGAATGAAATGCCAAGCAAAACAGAACAAAAACTAAGAGTATAGTATCAGCATTTATAAGTTTATAATTTCATAGTTGTTTTAGACCTTAGTCAGTATCTAAGATTTTATTAATGCAAAATGGAGGTATTTTTCTGAACAAAACTAATAAAAATTATTTGTTAATCACTTATTATGTGGTCATCAGACACAAATACAGAATTATTAAGATGCCAAGATATGGCTACTGCATCAAACTCTAAATGAAGAGTATTAAGGGAGGATTCTGAGAAATAGATGAAAAAGTTTAGAAATTATAAGGTAGAAAATGCAGAGACAGACTAGTAGGGTTAGAATTTGTACTGAATAAGCTGAGTATGACTGCTGAATTGCAGGAGTGAAGGTGGCAGTGCTGGGAGCCATGATGTTATTGCAGTAATTTGGATGAGAGTGAGGGCTTGGACTAAAAGAGTGACACCATGCTGCTATTTTTACTTGACTGTTATTTAGTTTTGCTATATTGTGCTTGTTACAAATTTAAGCCTATTACCACTTTCACTACCATTTTGTTATTTAATACAGGTGTAATAGAAAGCAAAATGGACACAGGATTGTAAATTACCTAGTCTAATTCTAATCACACCTTCGGTACTAACTTGTATGAGTTTACTGCGAAATAGTGTGGACTCTAGGAGTCAGATCTCTCAGTTTTCCATTGGAGATGAGTAATTTCCTCCAATGCTGCAAAGGTGCTTCACGTAATAAAATTGAATGAAATTATCCAATTGTCTCCTACTTTTACATATTCTGCTTCTCCAACGCTGCCAAGAAAACATCTCCATTTTTCATTATTTGGCTCTTAATAATTTTAATAATTATTATTTACATCATTTAGAGTGGGGTGTTAATACATAAAGTGCTTCTAGATGCAGTTCTTTACAAAACCCTCACAATCACACCATGGTAATACCAATTTTCCCCACTTCTAGATCAGGGGTATTCAATCTTTTGGCTTTGCTGGGCCACATTGGAAGGGGAAGAATTGTCTTGGGCCACATATAAAATATACTAACACTAATGATAGCTGATGAGCTAAAAAAAAATTCTTTTTTTTAATCTGAAATTAAGAAAGTTCACAAATTTGTGTTGGGCTGCATTCAAAGCTGTCCTGAGCCTTATCTGTGACCATAGGTTGGAAAATCAGGGGTGGCAAACCTTTTGGCGATTGAGTGCCAAAGTTTATGAAATAAGAGTATACTCGCTCGACTCGCGTGCCAACCCATCAAGTGAGATAGAGGTATCGATTATTTTTATGTCTATAAGAGCATAAACAATAATTTTTTTTAATGGTATTCACAGCTCCACGTGCTGAAATAATTGCTCCATGTGCCACTTTGGGCACGTGTGCCATAGGTTCACCACCCCTGGTCTAGATAAATCTTAATGTCCTTCCCTGTTAACATTTACTGCTCTCTCACTAGTTTCTAAGAATGTAGATACAATATGTCATGTAAATGACGCCTACTCCAGAATTTCAAGGCTCATGCAGACTTACAAAATGCAGTTTTCAGAAACAGAATAAATTAGAGAAGGAAAGGAGGATTAGCTATATAGGGAATATAATACAGGAATGTTTGAATAATAGGATAAGAATATTTATCTTTTATCATTTCTTTTTTCTAACTGTACATACCTAATCAGCTACTTTTTCCTGTGTGTTATCCCTTTAAATGCCTTTAACACCTACATATTCTTTCAGGCCACTTCCATAATCACAACTCAAATTAAAACTTGAATGCTAAATTATTAATGTAGTCATATTATTTACCAGCTTTTAAATTTTAATGTATATCTATGAAATAAAGAATAGAGTCCCCCTCTGTCTTTCTGTCTCTCTCTCTTTGTGTCTCTCTCACACACACCTCTCAAAACAATAAAATAAATCTTAAAAAAAAAAAAGAATAGAATTCAGTCTCCTAAATGGTGAAATTTAAGCATGTGGCTGGTATGATTTCAGAAATTGGTTTGGTGGAGTCCTGGCGACAATAGTATGGGAGAGCTAATTATGTGTATTTCCTTATCCACATTTAATGATAATCATTGGTAACTGGTATCTGCTATGGAAGTAATATTTACACCACAGAAATTGGCAAACACTATTATCACCACTTCAAATCAGGTTTTCTAACACCAGAGAGTCTGTTCTTAAACATTTATCTGCATACCACTTGTTCTGTTTCAAATTCTACTGTCACTGTGTTTATTAAGTACATTTCGTACTTCTTAAAGATATCCTAAACTTGGCCTCTTCCATCATCCTGTTATGCATTTTCTCCCCTTTTTGACTAGGTGGAAAAAAAAATTGTGATTCTTGATGGGATGGCAACATTTTTGGGGGGGCGGGGTGGATTTCTGGTTAGATTTTGAGGAATATGTTTATTTCTACATAAGTAATACCTATCCTTACTTTTATGGGAATTACTTATATGGAAAAAAACATGAACTTACATTTTTCAACAAAAACTTAATTTTTTATAGTAGTCTTAGGTTCCCATAAAATGAGCTGTAATTTTCTGCTGGTGGAGGGTCTTGCCTTCAATTTGTAAAAAAGTTCAACACCTGTGAAACTCCATAAAGTGAAACACAATAAAATGAGGTGTACTTGCATGCTCACTGCTTCCACACATGCTTAGCCTTCCCCATTATCAATATCCTCCATCAGAATAGTATATAATTCAACTGATGAACCAATATTGACACATTATATTCACCCGAAGTACACATTATATTCACCTGAAGTCCATAGTGCATCTTAGAGTTCACTATTGGTGTTGTATGTTCTATGGATTTGAACAAATTTATACCATGTATCCAGCATTATACTATTATACAGAGTAGTTTCACTACCTTAAAAATCCTTGTCAGAGCTGTGGAGTTGTGATTAAGTGTATTGACTTGGGAATCCCAAAATCCTCCATGCTCCACCTATTCATCCTTCCACCTATAAACACTGGCAACCTCTAATCAGAGGTTTAACCATTTCTATAGTTTTGCCTTTTTCAGAATACCATCTAGTTGGAATCATATAGTACAAAGCCTTGTCACAGTGACGTCTTTCACTTAGTAATATACATTTAAGGTTCCCCCGTGTCTTTTCATAACTTGATAGCTCTTTTCTTTTTGGGCATTAAATAGTACTCCATTGCCTAAATTCACCAGTTTATCTATCCGTTCACATCTTGAAGGACACATGCCTTATTACTCACAGTTGAAAAATAATTTTATTTTCTCTGTGTTCTGATAAGATTTTATTTATATCTTCTTTATAAAACTTAAATCTTATATAACCCTAATTACTTCTAATCTTTCCTACTGTACTATAAGCTTTGAGGAAGAAGTATGCATCTCGTTATCTTATGCTGCTTCCTTTGATGTGATTCAGTAAATAAATGTTAATGGACAAATAATAGTGAACATTTACTGGCTTCACATTTACTGGCTTCACAGTTCTTCCATTAATTTCCACTAAATCTGATAACTTTAATCAAGTAGCTACTGGAAAAAAAAATCTTTAAAAAAGAAATAAAAATCTGCCCCTCTTATCACCACTTCATTATCAAACATGAATATACTAAATTCCAAATTACTCACAGGCCCTGCTTTTGAATGACTCTTAAGAAAGCAATGGATTGAGAACAAAATGTGAAAACAGCTATTGAATTTCAGATATTTTCCTAAAGAAAATAATGCAAACCAACATAGGTTTTACAACATGTTCTCTTAAAAGTCAGTGGGAGAATAAAACAGCAATTGGAAAAACATGTTCTGCAGAAATATTTACTCAAATGTTACCTGCAGGCAAGGGAGAAAGTATTTGCATGATAAAATTGCTTTATTATTAATAATAGCATACTGGGCCTCACTTTTTGGGTTTAAAAGCAAGCTGAGGATTTCCAATAATAGTTTTGTTTTGGTTTCCAGTAGGATAAATGTAGACAACTTCAGAATTTAATAAAAAATTCTACTACTCCCCAAATGCTCAGATTTGGGAAGTTACCTGAATCACCTCAAATTCAGTAATTTTAAAGCTACAGAATATATACCTTATTCACTGTTTCCTTAGGGAGGGATATTTTTTCACTTCCAACATCTTAAACTCCTTAAAAGAATTCATTATACACATTCAAACAGAAGCCAATTAAAAGAACTAATTCACGGGGCAGGAGAGCAGGTGATGCTGACTTTTCATTTGGAAGCAGCTGGCTTTCATTTTTACTAAAATGATCTTGTTTGGCTCCAGTGTTAAGATGTGGGCAAGTGTATGGTGGCCAAGGCTTTGATCTTTCCCTTTTTTGTCCTGTTTCCTGACCACATATTACCCTTCACCTCCATGAGCTTTGTGCATTTCACAGGCCTTGCTGGCAAAGGAAATAAACTAAGGGAGATTCCAGCTGGACTTGCACAAAGCCACTGACATAACTGGAAAAAATTATTCTCTAATGTATACACACCGCTAATGCGCACTCTGCAATACCATTCTTGCATAAGAAAGACGGCAGTGTAATACAGGATTTTCCATACATAACATTAATACATAAAGAAATCTCAGTGGGTTGCTCTTAGAAGAAAGAGTAGAGTTTTAAATTTAGGTTAAGAATGTTAATATTTGGTTGATGCAATTATAGAAAAAAAAATTTCTTAGTACCATTTCAAATGATAAGAGTCAGCACATGTTAGCTCTGTGTCATGAAAAACCATCCTGAGAAAAGGTCACTCCCTGCAACAATAGAAGTAGGAAGGAATGTGCACAACTGCTCACAGAATAGCTGAGGTAATTAATAGTCCACATTCTATTTCAGAGTTTAATGCTAATAATTCCACATAGGTGATTTAGTTTATAGGAAATTTAGCTTAAATATAAATATATAATATACATTTAATAAATTATATATAATGTATGTAATAAAGTAAGAAGTAATAATACTATAAATGGAAAAAGCATCAATACTTTCAATAGGGTATGTCAATACTTAAACAATTATTAAACCAATGATGAAATACTAGTAATAGAAAGAGCTTGTTTTCTGAGTAACTTTTATGTCAGGCATTATATGATATATATTTCTTCTATTATCTCACTTGTCTTCAGAACTACTACACAGAAAAAGATATTATTTCTCCTCATTTGTACAACACAAAACCAGGGCTCAGTGAGACTTCGTACTTTTCTACAAATCCCACAGCTCAGAACTATGGTAATCAGAGCTTTAACCTAGGGTTTTCTGCCACCAAGTCTTTGTTTCCTGAACACTACACTAAATTAAATGTGGTAGTATATCAAGATATTTCAAAATTAAATTATCATACGAGGTATTTATTAAAATTAACATAAACATATCTACATACAATATTTATGCAATATGCACATTCACTTTTTCATTTTATATTCAGACATTTGAATATTTAGATCAGCATGTTCAAAATATGCTCCTTAGACAATAATTATACATGATTTTTATAAACATCCTATTAAAAACTTGTATCATAAGTGAGCCTGGGAAAGACAAGTTTAAGTAGAGCTGTCTTACTGCAGGATTCACTTCTCAGATCACATTGTGCATTTTCCTTCCCCAAATAGAGGAATAACACACATTTGCCAGTTTTTTCTTGCTTGTTTATCATGTTTTAGGCATGAACATTACTTCATTTAATTCTAGCACTTATGACTTCAGTTTACCATTTAACAGATAAGGAAGCTGAAGCTTATAAATGTAAAATAAATTGTGCAAGTTTCCAAAACTAAAATGAAACTACAGAATCTAGCTATCTTCACTACTAGCATATGCTATATTGCTGTTTATACCTTTTAAGGGTCCTTGTATACTTTTTCTTATTTAGAACAGACATGGAATCACCAATTAATCCATAGTTAAGATACAGTCTTGCAACTCCTGACACACTATGTGGAATTATTTTGTCAATATCTGCTCCCTCTCCCTGTAGTCATTGAGCTCCTTGGAGATAAGAACTCAAAATACATACATGGTGGGTCCTAAGAGGAGTGCCTGATACACAGGCACTCAACAGGCAGTCAATAAATAATTATTACATTAATTTTGTCTGTGGATTTATTGACCTCATTTTTCTTGATTGCCAAAATCTATATAAACAGTAGTATTGTTAATCCCTTGAGTCAACTCTTAGTGTCAGAAGTGAAAGCAGATAAGTAAAAGGAAATCACAGTTCTATCTTATCCATGGTCTTAAGAATACAAATTATTTAATATAATACAAATTACTAGATAACAGGTAATCAGGAACTGGACTATAGAAGTGAAAATATACATTGTACTTCGTAGTTATAACCATCATTTCAAAATTATATTTATAGTTAAAGTAAAGAAATCATTATTGCTAAAAAAGGTGAGATAGTAAGGAGGCCATGTTAAGCACAGAATTAGTTATGACAGAGGTTGAAATTCTACCTCTTCAATATTATCTCTTTGGGCAAATAAGCATACAGTGTTGAGCCTTACTTTTCTGATTTCCAGATGGTTCCATCATTTTTCTTACTGGATGTTGGAGGAAGTGAGATAAACGATCCAGAGGAATATCTCGAACATAATAATGATTAAATGAACAGTAACAATTAGTTTTAGTTCAGTTGACTATAAGTCAGTTCAGATTATTGATTTTTAAGAACTCACTTACAGTGATCCCTCGTTTTTCGTGGTTAATGGGGACCAGAACCTTCCGCAAAAGCTGAAAAACCGCGAAGTAGGATTTGCCCCTAGGAATTTTTGTGTATGCGGGTACAAGAATGTTTTAAATATGTAAACAGTATTCATACTTTACTCATTTAAGGGGCACAGCGCTTAGGCAGCATTATAAGGGCTTAATTAATAAAAAAAAAGTGATAACTTAAACAAAACAGGTTATTGCCAACACAACACTAAAATACAGTATGCGAGACAGTCAACATCATGGACAAGACTGGCGAGATACAACAAGAGAAGGTGCTGTGTGAGGCTGCGATGATGCGCAGACAATCAGCTCACAGGGATAAATCCACTCGTCCTCTCATTGGTCGATGTCGCACCGGAAACCAATCCCGC
>PVKE010027677.1:0-21447 GCA_004027555.1 Craseonycteris thonglongyai | reverse complement strand
TCTCTCTCTCTCTCTCTCTCTCTCTCTCTCTCTCTCTCTCTGTCAAAATAAATAAATAAATAAAAATATATTAAAAAGAAAAGAAAGACACACAGAGGGACACAAAAAGATGCAGACATACACTTTTTTAATAACTTTCATTTCATCAGCCTAGGGTGGAAAATTCCACTTTTCTGTGGGACTTTACCAATATAAGTGGTAGAGAACATCCCAGGCCCCAACTGTTCCATAAAGAACAGGTCTCCCTCTGTGAGTTCAGTGATAAGAGCATGTTAGATGGGAGATTATGGCTCTTAGCAGACTGGTATGTGGTGATCCGTACAGCATTCATCCACTTATTACTCAATCATTTATAATCTAGTTTGTGTAGAGATATTCTCAGAGGCTGTTATGGCTTATCAGGGATGCATTGTAGCTGTCACATTGGGTTCTATGACCCCACTTGGGGGCCAAATCCCTATTGTCACTGTCATATTTGCTTTGAGAACAGGTTGTTTGTGTTACCATCTGATTTCTCAAGAACAGAAGCATTTGCTCTTAGTACTAAAAATTGTTATGGATCTCTGTAGAGAGATAAGAGAAGGACCAAGAGTAATAGTAATAAAGAGTTCAAATTGTGGTCTTCTTGAGGGCCTTAGGCTATGAAAATAATAAAAGTCATCATCATCTTCTTTCTTCAACACTTCCTAATTAGGCCAGACTCTCCTTATGGAAAGTTCATGCAGACACTGTGGTCACCAACCGAGTTCCACTACTTCTTTTTTTTTAAGATTTATTTTATTGTTTTTGACAGAGGCAGAGAGACAGAGAGTGACAGAGAGAAGGGGGAGGGCCCAGAGCAGTACCTATATTTGTACATAGTCAGTTTTCCACATGGTTTTGTTCCACACAGGTGGGCAGGGCCCATGTAGGGCAGGAACTGGGCTGGGAACCTCCCACATGGGAGGCACGCTCCCCTCCCCCCTTGAGCCAAGTGCCTAACCAAGAGGCAAGAACCAAACTAGGGGACCCCTGCGTTGGAAGCACATCCCAGTTCAGGCTATGGGTCCTCATAGGCCAGAGCTGGGATTCGATCCTCGGTCCCTAGGGCTGCAAAGCAAGTGCTTAACCCATTGAGCCATCCCGGCTTGCCCTCCACTACCTCTTGAGGCTCTTCTGTGGTGGCAGAAGCTCAGGGTGAAGAGTATCTGCCTGTTTCTATGAGACCCGGTGCTCTCGGAAAGTCATCCTATCTTCAATCCAAGGTGGGTGTGTCTTGATTAGGATTAGCTGAGTAAGGTTAATTACATTTTTTAGCCAACCATTGCCTTGGAAAAGGGCATATGACCCAATTCTGGTCATGAGATTTAGAAAGAAGCCTATTGGTAGAGATTCTGGGAAATGTTTTCTTTTTCTACGTCTGGATGTTGATGTGTGAGATGAAGATTCTGAGCCCGCCAAACAGCCACAAGAGGAACTAGCTCACATGTTGAGCATGGAGTGACCATTTTTTTTAATGGCTGAAAATGCTTTGACATTCCTCCCACAAGAGATGATCTCGATGTCTCTTTGGAATACTCCAGCCAATAGAATATGACAAAAGTGACCCTAGATCATAAAAGGTCATGCTCCTTCTACCTGGTTCTCTTCGAACACTCCCTTTGGCATGCTCGTTCCAAGAAAAGCCATCCATCATGTAAGAACCCTGACTATGTTGAGATCACCATGCTGCTGAGGTAGAGTGTAGATGTTCTGACTGACAGTCTCAGCAAAGCCCAGTCCTCTAGGAGCCCAAGGTTCCAGACATGTGAGTGAAGAAGGTACCTCAGGAGTGGAACTTCCAAACCCTGCTGTCCCCGTTCTCAATCATCTGAGTCATCTTCGGTCATTCAAGTCACCCCTGGCCTTTCAAGGCATCCGGCTGAGGCCCAGAATCATGAAGCAAAAACAAGCCATCCCTGCTATGCCCTGTCAAAAGACCTGACTCACAGAATCCTTCAGTAAAATAAGACGGATTTACACGCCCCTGTGTTTTCAAGTGGTTTGTGTAAGCAGCGAAAGTCACTGGAGCAAAGGGCAAAGTAAAAAGATGGGGAAAAAATGGCTCCTTAATGGCAATGCTGTGGTTAAATGAACCAAATGTCTCATCTCTGGGCTTCTGGTTAATGAGCTTCTCATATTTGCTAGGACTGCCATAACAAAATACCACAGACTGGGTGTCTTAAACAAATGGGTTTATTCTCTCCCAGTTCTGGAGGCTGGAACTTCAAGATCAAGGTGTCTGTAGGGTTGGATTCCTCTGAGGGCTTCCCCCCATGGCTTGTAGATGGCCACCCTCTTGCTGTGTCCTCACGGGGCCCTTTCTCTGTGCCCTGATGCTTCACTGTATGTCCAAATTTCCTCTTATAAGGCCACCAATCAGATTGGATTAGGGACCACCCTAAAAGTCTCATTTTAACTGAATCACTTCTTTAAATGCCCAATCTCCAAATAAGGTCACATCCCATGGTACTGAGGGGGAACACAATTTGGACCATAATAATACATGGGATCCTTGCTGCTGAAATCATGCTTAAAAGTAAAATGAGAGCAAAAATAAATCGCTCTAACTTAAGCCAATGCATCACTCAAACTTGAACAAATAGCTCAAAAGTTAAAGAAAGAGCAATATAACAGAGCAACTCCAAGAATGTCAGTGACTAGAACTGGGGGTTCAGTGACACCCAAACACACATTCACTTCTCTCTTTCACTCTGACATCTCTGACTCTCTCTGGGGTTTGCATTCATGCTCGCAAGTCACCACACTGAGTATTATCTTGTCATTCTCATACTGAAATACATCAATCTCCCAGTGAATTATGAGACAGCTGAGGGAATAAGGCTCGACCTGGCGGGGTTCCACACACCTGCGCAAGGAGACTGGTGAGATTCTTAGTGCTACGTGAAAGAGGGAATCAAGTCTTCTTGGCTTCCCGGAGCTGCCTGCCATATGCCTACCCACCTTTTGTCCCATCCAAAGCTTTACTTCGTGGTACCAAGAGAAACATGAACCATGGGCTAATCTGGCGAGAGTAAAGACATATGGTAGCTTCCCTGGAAATCATGAGAGAAAAGTTGTTGGAAACCACTGAAACTAAGGCTTCTGCTATTAAACAACCTAAAATCTCACATCCCATACAGATTTTAAAACAATTCTCTCTCTCTCTCTCTTTTGTTCTTTTGGTTTTTGTTGTTGTTGTTTTTTATTTAATACCTTTATTCTTTTAAGAAGTTGCATGATCATATTTCATCAACTCATACAGTAGAAAAAAAATTACTACTAAAACAGAGTTTGTGGAAGCTGGTACATGGTAAATGTATTTAGTCTTCAGAGGTTCGTTCTTAGACTTTAATGTTAAATAATAACTATTCATGTAAGCTGGTCTCGTTAAAATAATTCTCTCCCTTAAAGACAAAAAAAAAAGTAACCTAAAATCTGAAATGTAAATAAATTATCATGTGTGTATGTTAGAAATACTACAGTCATACACCACTCAAAAGGGACAAAGAGGGTGTCCTGGTCAGCACTCACATTGAAAGACCTCCTTAAAACACAAAGATCTTGCTTTTCCTCTGGGAAGTTCCCAATGCTTACTACAATTTAGAACACACCTGCAATAAAAAATGGATTCTCATACAAGATTTATATCCTTCCCACCTATTTTACTTACTGCCTATCAATTTTCCTCATCAGTGCCCCATCCACCCTCCCCACTTGGCTGGAACTGAAGAAATTCTTACATCATTTGCTCAGTCAGCTTCAGGGGAACAAGAAAATATGATCCATACTCTTCCTAAACCATTGGCTTAGGCAAAGTAGGAGCTGTCAGCAAGCCTCGTTTCCTTAATTTCATATTTGATTGGACAATATTAAAAGAACGGTTCAAGTTGTGAAAATCCATGCTCATGTTAGTTTTAGGATGGGGTGTCTAAGGATACACATAAAAAGAGTTATTTTACTTCTTTTCTTAGTAATAACATTTAGCACTCAGATATTGCTTTTCCTCTCCAGCACACTTTACAAATATTAACTACACAATTTTACTACATTACCTGCAAAGAGAGAGTCAGAAGTGGTCTTACAATTTTGTAGTTACTTTGATAGCATTTATTGTCTCTCAATATGATATATTTTACCCAAGAGTCTATATTCTACCCTGGTTTAAGTAGGACGGTCCAAAAGGAGGGAAGGAGAAAAAAAGGTCATATTCTAAAATAACAGAGATCTTAGAAGTCTACCTAGAATTTCAGGGTGATAGCCCATGGATTTAGATCATCAAATTGAAATAGTGAAATGAACAACATAACTAAATTTTGAGTCGTGTTATGATTAGCATATGATAATTTGTATTTAAAAAGAAAAAAACAACAACAAAAGTTTCCAAATCCCCCCAAGCAGAGAAAAGTTCCTCCAAATAAAAATAAAATCAAATATAGTTAGTATATGGATTTAACATAAACAAAGGCATACTATTATTGTCCTCATTGTTGGTAATACTGTACTTTTATAGCTTACCTGTCCCTTGAATCACTTTTTTAGGGAAAGACTCTCCAAATAATAAAAAATAGCTACTATTTGTTGAATATGTATGCACAATATGCAAGGCACCATTATAAGTACTTCAAATACACCAATTTGACTCAGTTTCCCTATCTGCAAAATGAAGGAATTTGTCAAGGGCAGAGATCAGCCAAATATAGCCCACAGGCTAAATCTAAATATTATTTTGTAAGTGAGGCTTTTTTGGAACATAGCTATGTCCATTCATTTATGAATTGTCTATGACTGCTTTCCCACTACCAGGGCAGAGTTCAGTATTTGCAACAAAAACCATATGGCCGGCAAAGCTTAACATAGTAACTATCTGTTCTTTTACAGAAAGTTTACCACCCTCAGATCTAGAAGAAAGCTTCAAAGCACATCTTATTCCTCTGACTCTGTGTTGTGCACTCTTCTCTTTCTCCACTATCATTAGTACCATCAAACAGCAAAAAATAGCATACTGATCTGAATTTGCATATGTGTCATTATATAGGCTTCTATATCTGTGTTAGTTCTTTAGGAAAACATTCTTTGTGTTTCTAATTTTATAATAATTCATCTGTCAGCCCACTGTTGAGAGCTAACAACTTCAGTTAATCCAATCTCAATCTATGCTATTGATAGCACCTATATCACCTATTTATAATGGATAATTATGGGCCTCTAATAAATTACACCAATTAAAAAAAAGAAGGTGGGGAGATATGCTGGATGGCTCAATAGGTTAAGCACTCACTTGCAGCCCAGGGTCTGAGGATCAAATCCTGGGCCCAGCCCATGTGGACCTATACACTGAACTGGGGTTAGCCTTCCATGAGGAAGGCCCCTGGTTTGGCCCCTGGCTCGAGGGGACGTGACTCCCATGCAGGAGGCCCCCAGCCCAGTTCCAGCCCCACCCACTTGTGTGGAATGAAACCATGCCGAAAACTGATGACGTATAACTATGGAGACTGCTCTGGGCCCTCCCCCTTCTCTGTGTGTCTCTTTTTGTCTCACTCTGTCAAAACAATAAAAATTTTAAAAAAGAACATCAAATTCTGTCACTTCTTCCCTCACTCCCTCAAGCCACTGCTACTTCTCCATTTTCTCTGCCATCGTCATGGTTGCCACCTCACCTCATATTTGAATTACTGCCTGAGAGGCATTGAGCCCAATCCTAGGCGTGAAGTAGAGTTCTACACACCTAAAATCCAAGACTCACCTTGTGAAAGTATCAGAGCTAGGGATCAGAATTTTCCTCAAATGTTTTCATTTATTTCCACAACCAGAAACAAGAAAGGGCCACCCTATTTTTTCGTACGTGATATGGATGAAGCCCCATATCACTGCTTGCTTCCTACCTCTATTTCTGTAACCTTACCGTGTCCTGCACCTGCATCCCCCAGGCCTAGATACATGATTGCAGAAAAAGGCAGACTTTTGTACGACTGGGAAATAGAGAACTTACCATGAAACGCAACCAAGTGAGGCTCACCCTAGAAAAGCCTGGTTGTCCCTGCAGTCCAGTCTCCGGTTTCAGAGTGCCAACTCCTCTGGGCCCTCCGGCATAATAAATCTGAGTTCCCCACTCTCCAAGTGGTGCTTACAGTCTCGGCTGCCGGTTTCTGCAACATATTCTCTCATATTCATAATTTTCACAGGAGGTCTAAGAGGTGACAATTTGATAAAATGCTTGATTGGCATGGGCATTTACAAGCTTTGAGCATTCTTTTTCACCATAGGTGTTGTTTTCGAAAGGCCTGGGAATGCCCCAAGTTCACAAGTAATTTGATTCCCTATACCAGCTTAGGGTCTACAAAGAAAGATCACTCTAACTAGTCAAAGCCATGGTAAAGAGGGGACATGAGCACACAGTTACAGAAGGCTGCCAAGTTAGCGTCACCGTGTGGGGGCACAACTTCAAAGACATATTTTCAGCCTCTGTAAATACCAGGTGCTGAATTTTAGTATTATTCGTGAGAACTTTTTTCCTATTCACCCTAAAATATTAATCATTTCTTCACGTGATTGAATCAGTAACTTTCCCATCTAATTTGTTAATAGCCTTTGTTGGGGGTCATTCTAAAATACGTTAGGATTGACCCAGTAATCATCTACATTCAACTATTAATTGCAGCTTAAGTATTACAAGAAAAAGAAGTAAAAATACCATCTTTCTCTCTTTGAGTGACAACTTTTGATATCAAAATATCAGTTAAATACCACCCTTACTCCAAAAACTGAACACTAGAAAGACTGTAAAAAATCCAAATTTAGCCCATCTTGAAATCTTTACATGAAATTAAAATTATTTTATTCTCTAATACTCATTCTTATAGTAATTCTATAGTAATTCTCCTCATGCGTCTCCAGAGGGAGGCAACTGATCTGAGACAGTTTCTTTAATGTATTAATAGTTACAGCCTCTGATATACAAACAATACTCATCTCCCACCCCCCTACCCCCCTACCCCTGCTCCCATCTGGATTTAGGCTTTTCTTTCTTGGGAGCTTTTTGATTGCTGATTCAATCTCCTTACTCATTATTGGTCTGTTCATACTTTCTACTTTTTTTTTTTTTTAAGATTCACTTGTGTTTTTTTATTGTTAAACTTATTAGAGTTACATTGGTTAGTAACAATTACATAGGTTCCAGGTGTACAACTTTTTCCGTCACCATATTATTTTATTGTTTTGGAGAGACGGTGAGCAAGAGAGAGAGAGAGAGAGAGAGAGAGAGAGAGAGAAAGAGAGAGAGAGAGAGAGAGGAAGGAAGGGCCCAGACCAGTTTCCATAATTGTACATCAGTTGTGGTGACATGGTTTCATTCCACACAGGTGGATGTGAGGACACATGGGGTGGGAACCAAACCAGGGGCCTCCCACCTGGGAGGCAAGAACCTTCGCTGCTGAGCCATCCTGGCAGTTACCAGTTGCTCTGCAGTTCAGCATAAGGGTTTACAGAGTAAACCCCAAACTTCACAATTGCAAGGCAAGCGCTCAACTGCTAAGCTATCCCAGCAAATCCCTAGTTTACCAGGTCTCTTGATCACAACATTTTCTCTTGAGCTTGATTTAATCTTGTGTTGTTTTCTACAGTAACATGCTGTACAGGGTTGTAGCTGGGAGCAACAGACTCTACAATATAGTCTAGGTGTGTATAGATTATACCATCTAGGTTTGTGTAAGTGTACTCTATGATGTTCACATGATGAAATCACCCAACAATGCTTTTCTCAGAATGTATCCCTGTTGTTGATCAGGACATGACTGAGTTATTGCATTGTCTGTTTATTTCCCCTTTCAGTTCTGTTTATTTTTACTTTATATGGAAAGGTGCTCTGACGTTGGGTATACAAATATTTGCAACTGTTTATCCTCTTGATGAAATGACCCCATTTATCATTATATAATGACAGTCCTTGTCTCCTATGACAGTTTTTGACTTAAATTCTTTTTTTGTCTAAGGTGAGTACAGTCATCCCTGCTCTCTTTTGATTACAATTTGCATGGAATATATTTTTCTCTTTTTAGGTGAGCCTTGTTTAGGGTGTAATCATCCTAAGAACTAATTCATTGCAACATCATTTCTTTGCTATATGCCTTCTATACATTATCTTATTTAATCCTCTTAAGAGCCTGAGGAGGTGAGAGCTATCATCTCCATATTTACACATAAGGGAACTTAGATGAAGCACAGTAAGTGGAGAACCCAAACTTCAACAGTGGGCTGAGTGATTCTTTAAACTGGGCTTGAGATTCTCTTAGTTTTTGATTCCTGTGACATGTCCCAGCTAGCGAAGGTCAATAAAGTTTTGACATAGGATATCAGTCCAGTGTATGCTGTTTTTACATAACTCCAGAACTCTAAAGCTCTCTATTTTAAATGAGTCCTGGAACTGGTGAAACCACATATGTTACCAAAAAAAAGTAAGTACTCTAAATATATTTGGCTTTTAAAAGCTACCAGAGATCAGAGACAAGCATATAACACATTTCCCTTGGTCCTCCTCAGTGTGTGTTCGAATTCCTAGGTCCCAGACACACTGATGACCCTTAAGAGAACAAATGTGTAGTCCAAACATGCACGGACTACACCAGCCCATCTTCCTGACACAGGCCTGGAGGGAAGTGGCAATGGGAGAAGGAGCCGTTGGTTATACAAAGCAAACTCAGAGCCAAGTTTAGAAGCAGGAGCTAGAAAGGAACTAGCTGTTCTGCATAAGAAAATGAAAGGAGGGGAAATTGGGGTGGCTCCGAGGATTAAGTGCTCGCTTCACAGCCCTGAGGACCCAGGATCAAATCCCAGCCCTGGCCCATGAAGGGGAAGGCGAAAAACTGATGACATACAACTATGGAGACTGCTCTGGGCCCTCCCCTCCTCTCTGTTGGTCTCCGTCAAAACAAAAAAATAAATTTTTAAAAAGAAAAGAAAGTAAAAGGAATTTTCTTCATTGTTGGAGGAATAGTGGAGAGGAAGAGAAGGCGAGACTGGAACTACTGAGGACACATGTGGCTTAGGGAACATTCTTAAGGAACAAGAATGTTCAATATTTACACATAAATCATATACAATGCCACAGTATTAAAGTTCCTACCTCTTCAGTTCTTCAGTAAAGTTAGCTTGACCTCACTAAACCATGAAATCACTTTTCCTTCCTTAGAAAAAAGGAAGTGAAGAGATTGGAAGAAAGGCAGAAACAACTTTCTTAATTCTTTCAAAATGGCGGAACTTCCTATTTTATAGGCTAGAAGAAATTCAGGAAGATAATAGGGTAGTATTACCTCAAAAGCAAGGAAAGAAAAACTGTTAGAGCAGCCTGGCCACTAGTTAAGAACTCTTGCAAACCTATGCCATTGTTTTTTTTTCTTTCGTGTGTAGGAAGTTACCGCCCATTAAAAAGAAAAAAAAGTGAAGAAATGTGTTCCTGGAACTTTCTAGAACCTGATTAGCCAGTTCTCAGTTCTGATTCTGTTCAATCATCTATCTCCCTGAGAGGGGGCCCAGAGCACAAGGAGCTCAGCTAGTAGACACCAGAGATAAACTCGAGGGGCTGAACTTTTCAGCCCCCATTTTCCATAGGAGCACCTCCCTAAATCTGATTCAACCTCAAGAGTCACACAGAGCCAGATGCTTTGGAATTTATTTACAAGTTTTATCATTATACTAGCCCACATTATGCAAGTGGTTTGCAATCTCCCTAATTCTCTGACTTTAATTATGTAATTGAACAAGCCCAAAACTCATTTTTCCCAGGAAACATTAAACATTGCCATCTTAATGAAATCCGTAATGAAATGGTCCACTGTGCATGCAAATGACCGTCCGTGGCTGGACCACTTGCTTATCACTGGACGAGGCAGTACGACAAAGGCTCTTTTGTCAGTCACTGGGAACGGCAGTTCTCTCCTACACGTTTGGCTGGAATGATAATTCCACCAGACCAGAAGACGGGCCTCTGAGAGACACAGGGAAAGCATGAAGATTGGATGAAAAGAGTTTAACTAAAGTGGGAACTCATCCTAACCTATAAAAATCAAAAAACTTATTTTCAAAGCTGAAAGAGCTCACTTAAAATTTTCTTGCCAATTAAAAATAATAATAATAAAAAGAGTTATCAACTGTCCCTTTCTCCAGAGACTAGAGGTCTGAGAGCTTAACAGTTCTCTTTTCAATTTGCTTTCCAGGATTGAATGCAGGAAATGGCCAAAACAAGAGAAACTTGAGGCACTTTGAAATTTTCAGCATAATGAGCAGATGACACTTGAAGTAGCTGTTCCTTCACAAGTGCATGTTTCAAATGCCCTTGTTGCATAAAACTCAAATCTTATGTGCAGGACACACTGTCCCCATGCCAAGGCAGAATTGTTCACACTGGTGTCCAACTAGCATGGACAATGCCCTGTGCCAAGCAGATACCAAAGTAGAGCACTTAATAATAGCTACTATTTATATAAGAAATACCCACTTCCCAAATCTTGTCAAATCTTTGCATTGCCATAAACATGTCAAGATGCCCAAAATATCCATCACAGAACCTTACCCGAAACAGAGTGCTTTAGAGAAGTCAATAGCTATCCTTATCACAGTACCTACCTGAGTAAATATTATTTCCCTTCCTCTTAAGTTCCTCCATTTATCCATATGATGTAACGGCAAAGACAATTTATGTTTGTAAATTATTTAATAATGTAATTATTGGGACATAATTCACATATATAATTCACCTATTTGAAATGCACAATTCGATGGTTTATGGTATGTTACATTTTTTTAATTGTTGAAAAATATCTGTATCAAAAATATCTGTATCTGTCTTAAAAAACTGCCATTTTTAAGTGTATGTTTCAGTAGAATTAATTACATTCAAAATCTGCAACCATCACCAGTACCTATTTTCCAAAACTCTCTCATCACTCCAAACAGAAACTTTGTTAGCTCTCAAGCAGTCACTCTCTATTCCTTCTGTCACTATCCTCTAGAAACTCTAATATACTTTCTACCTCCATGAATTTGCCTATTCTAGATACGTCATATAACTAGACTCTTATAACACCAGCGCTGTCTGGGGAAAATCCAGCTGTTGTCAATATAACGAGAATGGTTACATGGCTGGATATTTTCCAGACAGCCCAAGTATTTGTCCTTTTGTCTCTGGCTTATTTCACTTAGTATATTGTCTTCAGGGTTCATCCATGTTGTAGCATATGTCAGAATTTCATTTCTTCTATGGCTGAATAATATTCCATTATATGTATATACCACATTTTGTTCATATACTTATCTGTTGATTATAAGTTCTTTTTTTAAGATTTATTTTTATTGTTCTTTTGACAGAGCGAGAGACAGACAGAGAGAGGGGAGAGGGCCCAGAGCAGTCTCCATAGTTGTATGTCATCAGTTTTTAAATAGTTTCACTCCACAGGCAGACACAGGGCCGTGCAGGGCAGGAACTAGGCTGGGGGCCTCCCGCATAGGCCCCGGCAAAAACTAAACTGGGGGTACACCCCAGCTCAGCATATGGGTTCGCATGGACCAGGGCCAGGATTTGATCCTCAGAACCCAGGGCTACAAAGCAAGCGCTCAACCCGCTGAGCCATCCTAGCATTCCTATAGGTTTCTTTTTTTTTTTTTTTTAAGATTTATTTATTGTTTTTGACAAAGAGAGAGAGAGAGATACAGTCAGAGACAGAGAGAAGGGGGAGGGCCCAGAACAGTCTCCATAGTGGCACATCATTGGTTTTTCCACATAGTTTTATTCCACAGGTGGGCGTGGGGCTGCACAGGGCAGGAACTGGGTTTGGGTCTCACCCCGGTGAGAACTGGACTGGGGGCACTCCCCAGTTCAGCATATGGGTCCACACGGGCTGGGGCCAGGATTCGATCCTTGGTCCCCGGGGCTGCAGAGAGAGCGTTTAACCCACTGAACCATCCCGGCTTCCCCAGGTTTATTTCTTAAAATGTTTTGAGAGCAGAGAATTGAGAAATCTCATACCTCAATTCATAGTACACTCTTGTCAGAAGTCAGGACGTGCCCCTCTCTCAGATTTTGCTCATTTCTTCACCCCCCTGAAACCTCTCCTCTCCCCTCTTCTCTAACACGCACACATGCTAATGTGTTTGATGTAGATCCTTCAATATGTACGTACTCATAGGTTTATAAAATATACAACTGTGTGTTGTTTTAATTTAAATAAGTACATTTAGTTTATATAAATCTCATTGTTTTTCACTTTTCCACTGAACTCTGTTTTTCAAATCTACCCATATTACTATATCTAGTTAACTGTTAATTGTTTAATGTTTAGTCTCTGAAATATGGCATAAAGAAATTAAATGGTCTCATGCTATTATATTTCCTCCACCAAGGAAGACAATTCCCAGAGAAAGCAATGGACAAATCTCTAAATTTGTCTTAGTTTCTTCATCTGTATAATGAGAAGATTACATCAGAGCAGAGAGGCTTAATGAGCAGTATTCATCAAATGGCCTGGGAAAGTTTTCCAAAATAATGTGCCCAACCCAACAGCAAAATCTAAGGCACTTAAACCCTGCCATAAGTAAGTGTTGGGGCAGGGGTACTTTTTGATTGATTTTGATGTGTGTCTTTTCTTAAAACCCTGCCCAAGATGGAGCTCTGAAGTTTACTCACTTTACTACACTAAGATTCTGTGACTGTAGGGGAAATCTCTTGGCAAAGGTCATTTAGCAAACCAAAGGCTAGTACCTGACAATAAAATAATGCAGGGGTCCCAGCTCTCTGTTTTCTAAATATAAAATCTATTCTAAAAGCATTTGTGCTATTTTATTGCTACCTTTTATAAGTATATTCCAAGGATTAACTGCTCCCTGGTTAACACACTCATCCATCACTCCTCGGGGCTCAAATCCTTCCTTAGCTTGGATCATGCCCTCTGGTTCTTACATTTGATAAAAGCTGAAAGAGGCTGGGAACATCTTTCATCTCTATTCCCATCAGAAATGTGTGTAGCTCAATAGGGTCACCTCTGAGTCTTAGCTTTTGCAAGGAATACAGATCTGATTTCTATACTCTGGCTTAAAAAGAAAACACCTGTACCATTCTACACATATGGAGCTGCTCCTGCAGAACCCTCCAGATGCTATTCTGAATTCCATAATCAGAATCAACCTTCGGCCTTCTCTTTGTTGCCCCCCACATAGTATTGTTTAAGAACTTTGAAATGGGGATGCTGTGATAGCTCTGTAGGTTGAGCGCTTGCCTTGCAACCATAAGGTCCGGAGATCGAATCCCAGCCCCAGCCTGTGCAAATCCATATGCTGAACTGCAACATAACTGGTAACCACCAGGATGGCGAGGTGGCAAAGGTGTTCACCTCTCATGTGAGAGGCCCCCAGTTTCTTCCCTGTGCAACCCCACATTCACCTGTGTGGACTGAAACCATGTCACAACTAATGATGTACAACTATGGAGACTGCTGTGGGCCCTCCCCACTTCTCTCTCTCTCTCTCTCTCTCTCTCTCTCTCTCTCTCTCTCACCTGCTCTCAAACAATAAAACACATCTTTAAAGAAAAAACTTAGAAATGCAGAAAAGAGGAACAAGAAAATAAAAATTACTATAATCCCACTGGGTGAAATAATTATTTCTCACAAATACACCCCTAACCTAATTGTCTTAGTTTGGGCACTGTAACAAAGTGCCCTACACTGGTTGGTTTAGAAGCAGACCTTTATTCTCTCACAGTTCTGGAGGTGGACGTCTGAAATCAGGACCCCAGCATGGTTGCATCTGGTGAGAACCCTTTTCCAGATTGCAGACTCTTGACTTCTTATTGTAGCCTCACCTGGCAGGGATCAGAGAGAGGAAGCCAGCTCTCGTGTGACTCTTTCAAGAGCATTAATCTCCTCATGAGGGTTATGACCCTTATGGCCACGACTAATCCCAATCACCCCCATTGCACTGAGGGGTAGGGTTTCAACGTATGAATTGGGGGGGTGGGGGGGACACAAACAGCCTACAACATTCTTCTAGATTTCAGTTAGTGGCACTATCTGGTCCTGTAGCTCAGGCCCCTAACCCAGGAATTATGCTTTGTTTCTCTCTTTTCCTTACTACCTCCAACCCATCAGCCCAGCCTCTAAATATACCCTGAATCCATCCTCATCTTTCTGTTTCCATTCCTACCACAGTTGACCAAACTATCATCATCTCTCACCCAGGTTCCTTGCTTAGCCTCCCTGGGGTACTACAGAAGGAACAAAATATACTGACTTACAGAACCAGAAAACACAAATATCCACACTGGCTTGAAGAATTAGGTCAAAACTAAGGAGATTCAATTTGATACAAATAAATGCAAGCCTCTACTTTCCAAAATTCCATGGTACAAGTGACAAGATGTATAAAGGACTTGGGTGATTTATTTGACTGCAAGCTTAATTAAGAAACCAATGTGCAAAAACTTATGGACACAGTCAATGGTTTAATGTTTACCTGAGGGGAAAGGGAAGGGGTAGGAGAGGAGGGAGGAGGAGCCAAATATATGGTGATGGAAGGAGAACTGACTCTGGGTGGTGAGCACACACTGCAACACATAGACAAGGTTTTACAGACTTGTACACCTGGAACCTATGTACTTTTTACTAACTGATGTCACCACAATAAATTTAATAATTAAAAAATGGGGGGGGAGAAACCAACGTGATGTACCCCATCTAAAAAAGAGTTCCTACCACTTGGACTGAATGATGAATGAATAAGAATGCAGCACCCAGGATAAAGGCCATCATGTAGTGCTTTTGTGCTGGTCATACACAGTGTTCCATATGTGTGTGTATAACATGTATAAATGTATATACATATATATGTGTATGTGTGTGTGTGTGTGTATGTGTGTGTGTGTGTGTGTGTGTGTGTGTATACCATATATATGCAGTGGTACCTCGGTTCACGAATGCTTCTGTTCATGAACAACTCGGTTCACGAACAGAAAAGTTCATCAAAATATGCTCCGGTTCACGAACTCCGCTTCGGTTCACGAACAGAAAAGTTCATCAAAATATGCTCCGGTTCACGAACTCCGCTTCGGTTCACGAACAGGAGCCGTGGCCATTTTAATGCTATTTCCTGGCTGTCACATGGTTGTGACTTCCTGTAGGAAGATCATGGAGAGAAAGAGACACAGAAAAAAGTACACTGTGAGTACTTTCAGTGACTTTTTTTTATTTTTGTTGTGCTCTTTCTACATTACTATACTGTACTAATGTGTATTGTAATTTGTTTCATATTTTTTGTGCTTCAAAAACCGAAAAAAAAGGTCAGAACAGATTAACCGGATTTACATTGAGCCCTATGGGAAACTGTGCCTCGGTTCACGACCAATTCGGTTCGCGACCAGAGTCAGTTCACGAATTAAGTTCGTGAACCAAGGTACCACTGTATATATATATGTCTCTATATCTCTATATATCGATATATACAAGTTCTGGCAGAAATTATGCCCCTTTTTATGAGCTAGTAAACTATGCCAAATCTTTTATTACAAAATCATAACCATGTAATTCTGTAACATGACAATATCACACTCAAGCACACTAAGGGCATTGCTTCTGATGGACCCTGTAGATAGATAAATAGATAGATAGATAGATAGATAGATAGATAGATAGATAGATAGATAGATAGATAGATAGATAGAGATAGAGATGAAGATAGAGATGATAGATTGTAGATGTAGATGATTTAGAGGTAGAGCTGAGAGAGAGAGAGATAAAAACGAGGCTGTCTGGGAAAAAATCCAGCCATTGCCAGTATAAAGAGAATGGTTCTACGACTGGATACTTTCCAGACAGCCCTTGTATGTATCTCCAGAATTGACAGAGAGATTCTGAACGGAGTTAAATCGGGTCACATGAGAAACAGATGCAAGAAGTGAGGATGCTTGTCCGGAGAAAAGAAGACTGAGAGTCTAGCTCTTTACCTTGAACTTGTGAACATTTGCCAATATCGGGGGGGAGTGAGGGGGGGAGTCTCCAATAAGGTAATTCCAGAAAGAGGGGCAGATTGATTTTTTTTTTTTAAATCCTCACATCCATCTCATAGCTCAACTGAAATGTCTCCTCCTCAGAGAAGCCTGCCTTGATTACCCTGTCTAAATAGCCCCATCATTATCTACCACATCACCTTATTTCATTTCCTTTTTCGCATTGACTGCCAGCTAAAATTATCCGGGGTTTGACTTAAGCATATTCTTCCTTCCTTGATTGAGTGCACCTTCTGTGAGAGCTGGGATCTTGTTTATCCTGTTCATCATAACATGCTGGGCACATAGTCGAAGCCCAATGAATATTCACTAAGGAATGAATGGATAAATGAATGCCCTCCTCCCACAGTAGCTCCCAGCATTAAAGGGTCATGAAGAGCTTTTCTTCAGGAGAACTGCTATAAAGCATTTGGGGTTCCCACTGGGAAAAAACTTGCAGAGAATCAAATTCATGATGTCCTGCCTCCTGGAGCTTTCCCCTCACGTACTGTTTTTCATTCTGTGATTTGATCTGCAGGACCACAGCTGCAGGTTCCTTGGGTGTCCTCTGGTCTCAGGATGTCCTCAGATTAAAACCTCATTCTAGGCTCTCCCCAGAGGGAGCTCCTGCTCTCCCTCCAGATTCAGCTGAGGCTTCCCAAGGTCCAGGACATTGTGACCTCCAGCCTGAGGAAACCACAAGGAAGTTTCCAGAACACTGCTCCCTACAGCCTGGTACATTTCCTCTTGAAAGGTGAACTGAATCCAGCAAGCAGACCTCGTCTCTAGTCAAACCTCAGAAGGAAGGCTGCTTCAAATGTAGAGCCATTCAAATAATAAGTGATCTGTGCCTATAGAACTGAAAACCTACCCATGGCAGATTCTAAATTAAAACGAAGGTTAAAAAATAACCATTCGACTATAATCCAATTTTGGTTGGAAAATAAAATACAAATGAAGAATCTGGCAGGAAATATTGCAAAATGTCAACTGTGTAATCACTGGGAAGAGGGAACATGGGTGTCTGTCTTTTCTTTTTTATACTGTTTCTAAAATCTTTTGCAATTATCCAAAAGTAACTTTCTATTTTCATGATTTTTAAAAAATGGTAGTTTCTGGATTTCAGGATAACTCAGCAGGCTGAGTGCTTGCCTTGCAATTGTAAGGTCCGGGAATTGAATCCCACCCCGTGCAAACCCACATGCTGAACTGCAACGCAGCTGGTAACTGCCGGAACGGTGGCGAAGGTTCTCGCCTCCCAGGCAGGAGGCCCCCAGTTTGGTTCCCCCCCCCCCCACGTGGCCCCACAACCACCTGTGGAATGAAACTATGTCAAAAAACTAATGATGTGCAACTATGGAGGCTGCTATGGGCCCTCCCCCTTCTCTCTCTCTCTCACCTTCTCTCAAAACAATAAAGTAATTTTTTTTTTTTTAATGGTAGTTTGGGGTAAAAAAGGTGGTTTGTTTGCTAAAGAAGGCTGTTTGTCCTTGCACTTGAGATGGATCATGTGGTTGGGGAGCAGAGGGCAACTGACATTTGTGGGCTGCACATCTGCTTTCTCTCCTCCAGTCCTCACCATCCTCCTATGAAGCACAGCCCCATTTTATAGCTTAGAAAACTGAGACGCGAGGAAGGTTGGCAATCTGCTGACTCCATCCTATGCAGTAGAGATGACACTTGAATCCAGCTCTGCTTACTCCTGGTGTGTGGACAGTGGACACCGCTGTCCCTCTAAGTTGGCCGGTCTGAGGCTGGGGCGAGAGAAGCACTAATTTCTGGGTTTGGGAGGATTTTACGTCAACAAGTCTCAAAGTTTTCGATTCTCCGGCCCACAGTTCACTTCGTTCCTCACAGGACAGTGCAGAGCAGTGCTGACACCACCTGGCGACTCATTAGAAACAAAATAAATCTCAGGCACCATCTCAGAACCTGCATTTTAACGAGCCGCCCAGGCGATGGACCTGCACATCACAATTGCAGAAGTGCTGCTTTACAAACAGTCCCACTCCCTACCCAGGTGGCTACGAAAAGGCCCTCCCGGCCTCGGCTCCCAATGTCCCGTCTTTTCCCCCAAAACACAGGGCTCTGTCAGACACTCACAGGAGCCTGGGGACCTAAGAGGAGAATTGCTATCTCCAAAGACACTTTATTAACGGAAATAAGGCCCAGCACGTCATGGCTGATATGTGTCAGCCTCAAGGCTTGCTGGACCAGGTCCCTGTACAACGACCAGAGCAGCGGTTGTGCTGCTAAACGTTTAACAACCAGCGTGGGGTGGAGTTCTGATTTGTAGCACTTGCCAACTTCCGTGGAGTAAATACTCCCACCAGGACCAATTGCAAGCCACCAAGACGATGTCCCTGAACACGGAGCTGGGAAGGGCTGTGCACAATTGACTCTCAGGAGTGGACCTATCCGGTACTGGCTCCTGCACTCTACTCAGCCAGAGCCTAATTTTTCTGAGTCATGATCCTTCATGTGAGAGGGGAAGCCACCGCATTATTTCAGCTAATGAGAACATAATGTTTTACTGCTGGCTTCCACAACCATTTAAATTTATCCATCTCTAATTAGTTTTGGAAAACAGAAAATGACTCGCCAAATAGACTCTGCAACAGCCTGTCAGACCGTAAAATTGTCTGCGCCGGCCATTCTCTCGGAAAACAGAGGGAGTCTTGGCTCTGCAGTGGAGAAGGGTTCGGAAGCCTGGGCTCAGCCTCAGGAATAAGACATTCCAGCAGTTTCAAGGTGGCAGGGGAAGGTGTCCAGGCAAAGCTTGTGCCATGTCTTTTTCCCTAACTCTTCGGTGTCTACGCCTGTCATTCACTTCTCAACAGGGACAAGGTATGGCAGCAGTGCAGACTTGAGTTGGGAGAACAGGAAGTCCAGTCGGGAGTCTGAGGAGGGGTTGGACTGACAAAGAGGAGAGGGAAGATCGCATGGATGATGGAAAACTGGGACCCAGTGTATAGAGGAAGGAAACGAGAACTACTTGAAAAATGTTGAGCAGGTCTGTTTGGATGGCGGACAAAGTTATTCATCATTATTAACCACTACTTACTGAGCATTTAGCGTTCCAGCCTCTACACTAAACATGTTAAGGGGGCAGAACTCCACCCCAGGTCCATCAGACTATAAGCACGTAGTACATCACCTCTAAAGCTGCACAAGTGGCAGGGGCACGGCTGCAAAGGGAGGTGTCCCTCCCTGAGACAGGTTCCTCTGAGCAGGCAGAAGGGCAGGAGAAATGAAGGTTCTGAGGACTGAGAGCAGTGTTAAGTGCAGCCCAGTGCAGACAGCTCCTGGGAGCCACGCGTGGCTCTGGAAAGGCCAGCCTCAGAGAGCACCGACGAATCCATGCTCACGCAATGGCAAGCTGGTGGCAAGATTCAAAAGCTTCCCTTGCTGGAAAGCATTCAAGCCAGGAAGGATGTGGCTGAACCAACAAGTACATCTGTCAGAAACTGCTGGCTGGTCACAAAACCTGGTTCCTCTTCTTCTGGGACACAATTAGACCCCATGTTACAGTTGTCTTGGTAGTTCAGCAAAGCCATAGGCTGAGTGCTAGCCAGTGGAATATGGATGGAAGTGATGTGACTCATCTCCAAGCCTGGCCCCTAACAATCTCCCACGTGCCGTTCCTGTGTTCTCTCCCTTTCTGCGGTGACCAGGGGCCACGTGATGAAGAAGGCAGAGCTGTGAGAAGGAAGGAGCCCGGACTCTGAATTATTATTTGGAGACAAGCCTCCCACCCATCAAAAACACTGAATCAAACTTTCTGTGAGCAAGAAACAAACTTGTATTTATTAAGGTTCTCTCTTTCAAAGCACCTTTGCCAAAGCAACCAGAACCGTGAGCCTGGAGGAAACTCCAAGGTAGAAAGTGATCATGATGTTCAACTTCAGATGCCTGATGGGCCGCCATAAGTTAAAAGGTTTCTTGGTGTTACTCCCAGGTAGAGAACTAAGACCTAGGGTAGTAACTATAAGGAGGCTGATCATGACCTGGCGTAAAGAAAAAAATTCCTAAGGACCAGCCATGTGCAAGAATCTGGTTCCTGAGCACTCTCCAGCCTCGTCCCCCTTCCCTCTCTCCTGGGCTCCCCATCCTCCTTTCTGTTCCAGCAGCATTACGAGCTCTTTCTTGCCTCTGGGCCAGTATGCATGCAGCTCCCTCTGCCTCACATACTCTTCCTAATACGTCACAGGCCTTACTCACATGTCCATTCAACAACTGTGTACTGCTCCATGCCACTCCATGTCAGGCACTGTTCTGGGTTCTTGGAGTGCAACAGTGAGCAAAACAGACAGAAGTCACTGTCCTCACGGAACTTAAATTCTAGCCAGAGATAAACACTGTAAACACTGAACATAATAAATGAGTGATATGTAACAGCAGAACTTCAAGCTTCCTGTGGCTGACAGTCGTCCTGGAGGAATGAATAGCATTTCAGGCTCTTGTGGGATAAGTGCAATGGGGTAAAAAGGAAGGATTGGGAGTTCCAGGTCCACAGGTCGGGGTGGTGACAGATATGTTGCCGTTTGCAGCCTGGTGGGCATGGTGATAGTAGGTGATCAGCTGATATTTGAGCTGATACTTGAGGGAGGTGGGGAGCTCAGGGAATATCTGGGGAGAGCATTGTAGGCAGAAGAAAAGCAAGGCCCCCAAGGTGGGAGCACCTCTGATATGTTCAAAGAACAGAGTGGAGGCCAGTGTCCAAAGTGAAGTGAGCAAGAAGGGGTGGGGTAAGAGAGCGGGTAAGGCAGGCACTGTGGCTGGTCGCCTTAGGCTTCAGATTAAACATCACCTCCTCAGGGCGACCCTTCTGTACCCCAAAATCTGAACTACCCCTCCCTCCCTCCATCCCATTCTTTGCCTTTTATGACACTGCGTTCATTTGCTGCCACAACAGGGTGGCCTGAACGGCAGAAATGTATGAAACGCTTAGTAACCAGCTTTCAGAAGCCAGAAGTCTGAGGTGTCAGCAGGGTGAGCGCCTTCTGAGAAATGTGAGGAAGGATCTCTCCCAGGCGGGTCTCCACTAGTGGATGTCAGTCCTCTCCCTGTGTCTCTTCACATCACCTCCCTTCCATGTCTATCTCTGTCCAAATATCCCCCTTTGATAAGGACACCATTCATATTGGATCAGGGCCCACCCGAGACCTCACGTGAACTTGATCACCTCTGCAAAGACCCGATCTCTGTTGTGCCGAATGAGATCACCCGCGAGACAGACAGCCACGACACAGAAAATTTGGTGGAATCAGACCCTCTTCTGCCAATTGGTGAGGGAGATTTTATTAGCAGATTCGAATCTGGGCTGCCACCCCGGTTTCATCCAGGAGCAACAAGCCCTGACTTACACCAAGTTTTTCCTTTTATTCACAATTCAAACAGAG
>PVKE010027676.1:0-21438 GCA_004027555.1 Craseonycteris thonglongyai | reverse complement strand
AGAAAAGCTTCCTGTAGGCATGCCATTTAATATCAAAAGCAGGGTCATTCTTGCCTTATGCATATGAATGCTTCTTGACAAGGAAAAAAGATTGAGACTGTCCCCCATTTCATAATTTCCAGCAAAGTGCTTTCAGAGATGTTAACAGTTATATCTCCACAAAATTAATTTAAGCTGATGACCTTGGTGTTTATGTTTCTGTAACCCAATTAATTACTAATTACTGATTCCTTGAGTTTTAATCTGTCCTTTAAATATTCAGTATAATAGCTCCAGGTAGTAAAATTCAAAGTGTTTCTTACTGATTTCAAAGAGAATGTCTTACACAGGAGATTGCTTCCTTTTGCAGGATTTGTAACTAATCAATCTTTAGAAAATAACTTTTCAGGGATATCATTACAGAGTTTCAATTGTCTGTTGGGCTAAGAAATTTACAGGAGAACTAGGAGTTTTTAATAATTATAGTGTTATACTACTAACATCCTACTTAAGAGTAATAGCCAAAGTCCATGACCTGTCCCTACAGGGTCCTTCCAGGCTTAGTATGACTGAAATCCTCTGATCCTTGACCTCATTTCCTACAACTTGCCCTCTCACTCTCTTCCAGCCATACTAACTACCCAGCTATTCTCAGAACAAATGAGAACTTTTCCCATTCACAGCCTTTGAATATGCAGTTTCCCTTCTTTGAAATGCCCTTCCCCAGAAATCCTTATACACGGTCCTTCATTTCCCTCAGGTCTCTGCTTAAATATCACCTAACATAAAACAATATTATATAAAATAACATCACATTCACACACTTATCAGTAGTCACTAATGTCTTTTTCTGCTATGGTTTTCTTTATAAAATGATTGTCATATTTTATCATGCCACATTTATATATAAATAGTTCATTTTCTTTTTCTTACTAGAATGTAATTCCATGAAGAGAGGCATAGGTAGGGATTTTTTTTTTCTTTTTTCTTTTTGGTCACTGACATAGATTCAATAACTAAAATAACATACTTGCATATACTAGGAATTAAACAAATATTTGTTTAGTGAATTAATGAAAATTTTCTTAGTCAAAATCAAGTACCTAAAGCCTTATATTTCTCTCTTTTTAATCTCTCTAACTCTATCTCCAGATAGAGAGTTACATAGGTAAGAGAAGTAGGTATGGAATAAATGAAAGAAAGTTCTACTTGTGAATATTTCTGATGCTTTTCACTCTAAACCTTTAGTTTAGAAAATAGAGAACACATATCAACAGGTCTTGCTTATTTTATTTCTTTGTACAAGCTTTTCTCTCAGATCCATTGAAGCACAACACCTCAAGCAAACTAATTTCTTCCTTGTGGAGGACTGATATGGTACTTTTTCAAACCTTCTAGCACATAATAATGTTATTCTATAATCATTTATTTATGTACTGAACTCTTGCCATTCCATGAAATCATTAAGGAAAAAATTAGTGATTTAACCATCTCTATGACTCTAGACCTTCACCACACAACATATGGAAATAATGAAAAATTAATGTGTGTTTCCATCCTACTGGTTTTAATGTTATATGCAAATTGCCCCGGTCTTTTATTAAATAAAGTAACATAAATTCCCAAAACATAGTTAATGCCATATCCTAATAAGGGAGTCTACTAAATAAATTATCTTAAACCGTTTTTGGTTTTCTTTTCTTTTTTTGTTATTCTCTATGTTGGGAATTAAACTAAGTTGAAAACTATGCTAGTAACTGCTTCAAAAGTGAAAACTCTCAATTCCCATTGTTAGTTTGTTTTAATCAAGTTTCTCTCAGAAACAAACTTGGTGAGGAAAAGGAAAGGAGAAATTCCTAAATGCCATCTGTTCGATCTACATTCAAAATAAGTGTTTCCTTCCATTAAACTCCCCCAACTCCAAATAACATTCAAAACCAAACATAGTACCAAACACTGACCGGATGTACCAAGCTCTTGTGGTCTCAAGCTACTTTGCTTCTACAGATGTTGGAGCTGCTGCTGAAAATGCTGCAACACAATCTGATCCTACTTATAACACCTTATGCTGAGAACCAAATATCTTATCCTCCAAACAAAGGAAACAGAGAACTTTTCTCTCCATCACCAGTCTACTTAACTCCACGTCATCCCTAGTCTCCCAACCAGATGCACCTACTCTGGTCTCCTCATCCATCACTGATCTCCCACCCAGATATACCTGCAAAACAATATTAAATTTGTAAAGGCCAACTGATTTCTTTTCTTTTTTCCTGCCAGAGAAAGAGAACAGTCATTTGCCACTTTTTTCTATTGAGACATCCACTCAGGATTTCCCAAAACCGTTTCCAGTTTTTTCTTTTTGGATGTGATAGCTAAGAGTTAGCAGTTCTCACCACCTTGTGTTCGGAAACATCTGTGTTGTGTCATCCATAGAGGATAAGTGAGAAAAATGATTCAGTTCTTTTCTATTTACCATTTCATTACTTTAGATCTCTTGAGTCCCTTAGTTTGAGGATTGTGAAACCTACAAACAAAACCACCTTAATTTCAATTGTTTTGTCTTTTACTCTCTCCCCTTAGCTGGAAGGGAGGGGAACACGTATACCTTTCAAAACGTATCCTCTAAATTGGGTCTCATACTTCAGTCTTTCAAAAATAGCCTGACTCCCCTTCAAAGTATTGCAGATAGGCAGCAAAATGTTGTGGCTAAGATGACTACATCTGTCAAAAGGAATGAGTTTGAACTGTGGTTCTGTCTACAACAAATTGTATAGATGAAGGGTTGTTACTTAATCACTCTTGATATTAGATTTTCCTTCTATAAATTGAGAAAAATAATGTATTTATTACAAAAGTGCTTTTCTCATAATGAGGTCTCAATAATCTTTTATTATTATTAATACAAATTTTATCATAATATTAATATATCAGGAATAATCATGATTCCCTTTAGTCATTTATTGATTTAGGTGGTGATAAAGAAGAAGAAAATCAATTATATCTTATGGTAGAAATGTGGGGTGTTTTTTTTTTTTGACTTTAACATTTTCAGTTCATAGATAAATCAGTTATTTGATTATATATATATATATATATATATGGTGAACCAAAAGTAGGTGGACAGTAAATGGTAAGATTTATTTCATTTACTGTCTACCTACTTTGGTTCACTTTTATCTATCTATTTATCTATATATATCACAAAACTAAACATAAATTAAATGATTTTGTATCTACTGAGCCTCATCCATTGACCCTATTCATTCTAAATAAACTGTTACTATTTATACACATTAGAAACCTGAAATACCAAATTGTCAAAATATTAGATATTTGGCTTTACAACATATTTTCAATATATTTTTAAAGGTCTCAACAAATTCTTATGAAACTAGGGGTATAAAATAATGTGTACATGTTTTAAGGCATGTTTTCTATGTCCTACTTTTTGAAGTTGAACTGAATTATCATAGCAACGTGTAGTGTGAGGTCCACTCAAAAGATGGAGTTAATCAAATGAATGTTAGCCAGCATCACTATGGAATATACAGGGCAGTCAAATAAAATGGCAGAAGCATGGTTGTCATTCTAGGAGCTCAAGACCATTTGAGGTAATATTTGAAATTTGAAAATGTTGTCAAAGTACCATACCATTGGAGACCTCAGTATGCAACAAAACCTCCAACACCCCTAACAATTAGATTCATTTGTGATAAGTTTGAGGTGCACGGTAAATTCAAACGGCATTCACAGGGATACAAGTGGACACTTTGGTCAATGTTGCTCAAATAGTAGTTCACCATAATCTGAAGTGTCTGGTCACTGATGGTAGTCATTTTGAGCATCTCTTTTAATTACAGAAGTCAAATGTGACTTGTGTTTATTTTTTATTATCAGCATATATTGTGTATTACAATTTTAATACAGTTTTTTCCTTTCTAAAAATTTGTAGACTTTTTTTTTTTGGCACCCTCTGCATAATGAAGTTGAACTCTAAGATTAGAGAAATGATTTGTATCATATTCAATTAATTTTATTGGATGCTGTAATTAAGAAATGCTTAGTTTATAAACTTTCTCTGAAAATAAAATGACTCAAAAAAAAAAAAAGAAATCAGGCACTTAATGGGCTCCACCAAAATAATTATAGAATGAAAAAAGATAAATAACTGTATAAAGACAAAGTGAAAACAAATGCCTAACAAAAATGTTGGCACTTGTAATAAGTACTGTTTAAGGTAGCAAAATGGCAGGGTACGTTTTCTATAAACTATGTCTATTCACGTGCACTTTAAACTTCCCATTAGCCTCACTTTACAAGCCACATAATAAGGTCATAGACACAAATGCAAAAAACTCTCATACAAGTGAAAAAGAAAAATTCTGATGTAGAAAAATTTTAAGTTCTGGTGTGCATTTATTTCCCAAACAATTTGCATTAGTTGCATAATCACCATTCAGCTGGATTGTATAGTTTGATAGCTCATAATCAGTGTACCTGATGAGGAACTTAGAGTAGATATACTTGATGACATTTTTTCTTTGGTTTGAAGTATAAACTTTGGCCAGAAAAACTGACTAGTTGTGTGTAGCAATGGGCCAATGAGAGACAGACCAAAAAGCTGCTGTAGATTGAATATCTGTGTCCCCCAAAAATTCATGTTAAATCCTAATCCTAAATTTAATGTTATTTGGAGCTGGGGCCTTTAGGAAATGACAAGGTCATGAGGGTGGAGCTCTTATCGATGGAATTTGGGCTCTTATAAAAGAGACCCCAGAGTTCTCCGTTTCTTCTTTCATGTGAGGATATAGCAAAAAGACAATCGTCTATAAGCCAGCAAGCGGGCTTTCACTAGACACGAAATTTACCAGTGCCTTGATCTTGAGTTTCCCAGCCTCAAGAACTATGAGAAACAAATGTTTGTTGTTAAGCCATCCAAATTATATGTTTTTGTCACAGTAGCCTAAAGGGACTAAGATCAAAGCCTATCGATAAATTTTCCTGCTCTAAAATCAGGTCTTTCCTCTTGTGTATACTTAACCATCTAACCCTGAAATTACTCTCTGCTTGGTAGGGAACCAGAAGAAAGTTTAGGTTTCTATGTTTTCCATGAAAACATTGTTTTCTATAAAATTGAAAAAATGTTTGCTTTGAGCATCTTCATATCCATGGTTAATTGTTTTCTTGGTATTATATTACTTGAGGTGCTTCATAAGAACAACAAATGAGTATGTGTGTGTGCGTGTACATACAGATACACACACGTTCATATGCATATATATAATACTCATAAACTTATATACATATGTATATTATAGAATATATATGTTTATGTACATATATATGCCAATGGTTTTGTTTCACTTCAAAGGCCAACTATTATAGCTTGAGACCCAGGCAGAGCCAATGTTTCTTATTCAAGTTCAATACTATCATGCAGGAAGAAATATCTTATCAGAGATAGGTTAGATGTTTCTTTTTATTCAAGTTGTTTCTTTTTATTCAAGATGTTTCTTTTTATTTCAACTGATTGTATGAGGCCTTTCCCTGGCCCACACACATTATGAAGTGTAATCCACTTACTTAGTCTACAAGTTTAACTGTTAATTTTATCCAAAAAAACACCATCATGGGCACACCCAGAATAATCTAAGCAAACCATGGCCCAGACAAGTTGATACATTAAGTTAACCACCTACCTATATATATATATATATATATATATATATATATATATATGTATTCATATGCACATATATACATACATGCATATACATATATACATATACACACATATATATATATATGTATATACATATGTATGAGAATATATGCTCATATATGAGGGCTATCCAGAAAAAAATCCAGCTATAAATGCCTCTGTCTTTTATATTACATGGCTGGATACTTTCTGGACAGCCTCTGATATAAGAGCTGAAGATAAACTTTACCTTCGTCCCTTAAAGCAAAGTTTATCGCTCCTACAAAATAAATAAATAAATAAATAGATAAATAGATAAATAGATAAATAAATAAATAAATAAATAAATAAATAAGGGAAGTTGGGATGGCTCAGTGGGTTAGGTGCTCACTTTGCAGCACTGAGGACCCAGGATCGAATCCCGGCCCTGACCCTTGCGGACCCACGTGCTGAACTGGGGAGTTCCCCCAGTTCAGTTCTCTCTCTGTCTCTGTATCACTCTCTCTCTCTCTGTCAAAAACAATAAAAAAAAAAAAATGCTGCAGTACAGATCACTATGAAGAAACAGGTCCTAGAGAGAATCTCTTTCTGCTTATATTGGCTTTCTAAAGACAGTACGGTAGAATACAGCATCCATTAGTTTATGATTACATATTTAGTGCCAACTTGTTTTCAAGCTGATCCCTGGGGAAGTATGAAAAGGAGGCTTCTTCTGTGAGGTCGCTGCTGGTGTACTCTTGTGACATGTTTTGGGCATTTTTCTTGGCTGCATGTCCTCCAACCAAACTCTCTGGTACTAAGAGATATATGTACTTAAAATTTTCTATTTTTCCCTCAAAGAAACTACAGTGTTTCTATTAGAGTTCTGAATGGTACAAATCCTTATTTCCTTATTTGGCAATTAGGTTTTGATTAGACTGGCATAAATTAAATACATACCCAGAGCCAAAATGGGTAGTAAAGATAATGACTAGTATGATTAGCTAGATTTTGGTCACTTCCTTGCCCCTATTGTCAGGAAAATTGAATATTGTGATTGGCAACTGCACAAGAATTACATATAATGAAGAGAGGAAATCCCATAAATGAGAGAGGGATGTTGTTTCTAGAAAAAGGGGGAAAGAAATGAAGGACAACAAATACTTAACATAATGCCTGATGCTAAAAGTGACTAATTAATCTTTTTTTTTTTTTTTCTTATCCTTAAGAGTCAAATGAGGAATTTGGAGATGGGGAGAACATGCAGAGTTCGCTAACCCAATGCTTATTCCTGAATATCTTATAGATGGGTAATTGAGTGACTATCCTTTTCCAAGCACTGTGCTATAGAAATACAGTGGCAATGAAATAGACATCACAGACCTTCGAACCTCATGTAAGGGTGTAAATAATTAGATAACTAGTAGAAAGTGATAAGTGCCACACTAGTGAAATGTTTGGCTGCTCTAAATAAACAGAGATAAGGCACACAGTGAATTTTGAAGTCTAATAAAAAGCTTTCTGTAGACAGTGACGTTGTTCTGAATTTAGAATCAGGGAAGAATTGGGTTCAAATTCCTGTTCAAGCACTAGCTAAGTGTATTTAGGCAATTTATTCATTTTAGCCTCAGTTTCATTATATAGAAGATAGGTGAGATAGTTGTTTCTCTCATAGTCATGATTAAATGAGATCACACATATAGAGTCCATAGGCTGGTATAAGAGGTGCTTCATATGTTTCTTTTTCTTTAATTACTTTTCTTTAAATTTTCTTGGCAAATATAATGGGACAACTCATGCTTAAGTGAAAGGGATGCACATGGACCTCTGCAAAAATGAGTGAACTAGAGAAAAAGCTGAAGAAATATGAAGCCAAACCAAAGATTTGGATTTAGCCTGAAAAAAAAACAAAAGAATAACTTTAAGGTATAAATGACATTATCAGGTTTGTTTCCTTGTAGTCACAGTTCCAGAGGAAGACAAACTTATCATGCTGATCCACACATTTGGATAAGAGGCGATTTGTTGGTCAACACAGGGTAGTAGAATGCACAAGAGAGCTGACAAATGAGAGAGAGATCTGGGAGGTTAAATTGATAGAATTTAGTGATTTTATTGGGTGTGGGAAAGCATTGGCTGAAGGAATAGTCAGGTGTCCTGAAACTATTAATAATTGGATTGTGGAAACCTTCCTTAACAGAGGAAACCCTAGAGGACTGGCTGAGAAAAGGGCATCTATTGACAAAGTAAAGACTTGAATATATTGAGTATGAAGGTACTTGCATGCCCAGTAGGCTTTGCATAATTCTGATGCTCTGGAGACGCATCTCATCTGGGCAAGTGGAGCTCATCAGTACCTGGATGGTAATGGGTGAAAATGCATGAGATCTTTCTGGGGAAATCTGAAGAATGAGGAGAGAGCAGAGTACCTTGGATAGAATCCTAAGAAGCAACAATATTTAGATGATGGGATAACAAAAATGATTCTGAAAGTACAACTAAAGATCAAAAATCAAAGGAGAAAGATAATTGGGAGAGGATGTCGATAAGGAAGCAAAGCCAGAGAATGATCAACAGTATCTAATCTTGCTGAGTCATTCCAAAATGTACAGAGGAATTGATTTCTTAGAGGAAAGAAAATCAGTACGTTGAGGAATAAACTGAAGAATGAATGAAAGGAACAAATGTGCAAGCAGAAACTATGAAGATTTTTGTTTGTTTTTCAGAAGATTAATTCTTGATTTGTAAGAATAGAGTATAAATTCTGTTGTGTTGTGCTGTGTTGTGTTGTGCTGTGTTGTTAACAGGAGACACTTATGTGTAATTAAGAGCTGATTTGAGAGCCTGTAGGTAAAGCCATGTTGAAAATAAAGGAGAATGAAGGGGTAAAGTACAGGGAAACTCAGAAAAAAGTTGATGTGATAGCAACTAGAGGACAACCAAAATAATTAAATTTAAGAATAATGCAGCCCTTTATTTTGTAACAGGAAAGAAAAAGAAAAGGATATTTTGGATGTAGGAAACTACTACCAATACATGAGATGTTTGTGTATTTTGGAAGCCATAAAAATGATGGCTTCAAGACTATATCTGAGGCATTCAAATGTCTATGATTTAAATGTGAGTCAAGGATAAAGTCATTTTTTTCAAGAGGAAATTTGCATTTTATTCACAATGTTTTGATAATACTCCTGTTTTTATTATGTAAAATATTAGATTTTTTATATTATCAAAATCAATTGTATCTTTGCTGCCACTGCTACTTTGAAACAATTTTAACTTGAGCCTTGAGGCACTCCAAGGTCATGTAAGCCACCATCAGTTTTCAAAAATTTTACTGTAGTACTTATCATAGCTGGCTCCTTTATGGGTTTTTTTGTTTGTTTGTTTGTTTGTTTTTGAGGGGGGGAGGGTGAGGATTGTGGAATAAGGGAAGGGAGCATTCATATATTAGTATAATAATTTCAAATAATGAATCCTGTATATTAACGGAGCATAACAATGAAAAAGGACAATAGTTTTCTGTTAAACTTGAAAATACAATCAGAAAAGCTTATCATTGTTTAAACTTAATTGTCTTAGTTTACTATGATAATATTGGCATCGGTGTCATTTTTATGTTACATGAAAGAAACTAAATTTTTAGCCACTGGCTATTAGGGGTGAAATGAGTTGATTTTCACATTTGAGTATACAGTACCTTACTTTAAATGAGAACCAAAACATAGATTTGAATTGAAATGACACTGACATGAATACACCCCTATAGACTTGGGTTTATATCAGCACTCCTATACTCTTTTACAATTGCAAAGGGGCTGTTATTGAAAATGTTATTTTTTTCCAATAAAGAGACAGCTCATTAGATCTCATTACTAGTCAGCAGATGTCACAGAATATAGATTTCCAACTTGGAGCAATACATCTTTTCACAAATGCTTTCACTGAAAATGTGGAAAAGATCTATTTCATGGTTACAGAGACATTATACATGGCTTCGCTTACACCTTTGGCTTTTCTGCAGAGCATTTCATAGTTTAGTAACTTTAAGTTGAATTATTTAAGTTTCTTCTAAATGTAATGCCTGATACAAATTTTAAGAGGATATTGAAAATAATTTTTGCACCCCAACTAGTAATACATTATTCTGATAAAGTCAATTAATTAATAAACATGTTTTTTTAGTACAAAGATATAGAGGATAGAAATAATAAAGTATAATCTAATTTTATACTATAGAAGAAGGTTCTGTTAATGTGAGAATTAAGGAATGCCTTTGGAAAGATACTGTAAGGTCAGGCTACCATCACTTTAAATGCTAGTACAGGGTGTAGGTTCTTTACCTGTGAAGAACTGAAACTCTGTCTTACTCAAAGGAAGCATTGATTTTAGAAGAGTGGCTTGGAAAAGGCAAATTTCAGCAACTTTTCTTCAGGGGTTAGGGAAACAGAAAAATTCAGTTTTGAAAATAGAAGACAATGAAGATTTGGAAGTAATAATCATATTTCAGTGGCTAAGGGCAAAGACTTTTATATTAAAAAACAAAGGTTTGATAGGAATTTAAGATAAGTAACTTTAAAGATACTTTCCAGTATAAATAGGAACTTTATATTTGTTAATATCACCTGTTGCTACCAAAACTCTTCATCCAACACTCTCCTCTAAGCTCCAAACCATTTTATTTATTACAATTTTGTGTATATAAATTTAATATTTTCTAGATTTCACTTTTTCCCCTTAATACTTTAAAGGCCTAGGCAATTATAGATTGCCATGACTTGTAATTTTCTTCATTTAATCAAAAACACTTATTTAATATCATTTTCAGATGAGTGTGCTACATTTCTTCTCTTTCTTTCTAATAGTACTTGGTATTTTGATTCATTAAAATTAACCTCTGGAATGAAAATCTATTTTCCTCAAAGAATTAAGCAGTTATCATCATAACTCTTCAAGGTGATATGCACGTACACAAATTAAACTTCGTCCCACAGAAGCTAAGATTAATTGAATATCCTTTCACTTTTCAGGTGGAAAAAAATAGTAACTATAAAGTAGTTGGGGTTAGATTGAGAAGAATACATCCAGACTTTGTTCATTACTCATATAGCTCTCAACTTGAAATACAGGCTTTAAAAAAAGAGAAGGGGAAAAAAAGAAAAGGAGAGTGACATTTCTTGCTTTACCTACCTCATGTGTTTTATCTAGAGTCCTCTCAAAGTCATTTGCCTGTGATGGGTGCTGCTTTTTCGAGTGTCCATAGTAATAATCCTTCACTTGTTTTTAATGATCCCATCTTTCTAAATCCATTAGACATAGCAAAACACATTAAACAATGCAGGATATGTATGTAGTGGAGTGTGGTTGGGAGGAAAGTTACAAGAAGTTGAAGACAGTGTAGTAGTGTATTATAAGATGAGTTTAAATGCAAATACCATTGATTTGTTTTCTAATCAGAATAGATGGCAACTTGTACTACGTGCTTCCTTTTTGATTCCTATCATGGTTTACTCTATGATTGTATTTTACTTGTTCTTTTGTACTCTAGAAATTGGGAAAATCTATTATGCTACTAATTGTTACTTTTAATGTAAACTTTTCAAAATTATTATTTAATTAGCTAGTCAATTGCTATTGACTTCTCATATGAAAGCTATAAAACAGCATAATTTACTTTTGTATTACTTTTAATATTCTTTTGATATGAGATATATTTTAGATCCTGATAATATAATTATATATTTTTGCTATTATACTTTTTCTCTTAAAATTTAATAATAAATCTATTAAATTATATGGCTATATTACAATATTATTAAGCTATTTTTAAACCAGTTTAGTGCTCAATAGTAGCTCTTTTTTTTTTTTTTTTTAATTTTTTTTTAATATTTTTTATTTATTTATTTTTATTTTTGACAGAGTAAGAGAGAGATACAGAGACAGAGACAGAGAGAGAACTGAACTGGGGGAGTTCCCAGTTCAGCATATGGGTCCGCACGGGCCGGGGCCGGGATTCGATCCCTGGTCCCCGGCGCTGCAAAGTGAGCGCTTAACCCACTGAGCCATCCCAGCTTCCCCAGTAGCTCTTTTTTGATGCCAGTTTTTTTATTTTTAATTTTGATGCATTTCTCCGAATACTATAGTACACTTTCAAGAATAGAAAAGTATAAAAACATTACTGATGTTTTTCCTAAACCTTTATACTTTTAAAAGTTTATATTTATTGCTATTATACTTATAATTTACTTTTTTATAAACTTCTTCGATCTTTTTATTTTATATCCTTATGTTTTTATCTACTGTTTTCTGGAATTTATTATTTTAGTAGACTCCCTTTGTTCAGTTTGAAATTGTTTCCTTACAGTCACTCTACTTTTTCTACCTAAATGCTTATAGGATATATCTTATTTTTTTTAATATTTTTCATTCACAAAATATTTCTAGGTACTAATCTTCTTTTATTAAATATTTCTATTTTTTATTCTGTGATTTGTTATTAATTTCTTTACTTCATAATATACATATTTTTCATATATTGGCTATATTTATTTTATACTGTTTCCATCTTCTCCAAAAGCCATAGGATTTAATCTCACAGTGGTACCTTCCACAGCTCCAGTTTCTCTTGTTGGTTTTACTGTTATCATTGATGGTAATTTACATTCTAGGAAGCTGTATTAAGTTTATTTTCTAAATTACTGATCTATTTTGTCTATAATAAAGATTACAGTTGACCTTTGAATAACAGGTTTGAACTGCTCAGGTCCATATATACACAGATTTAAAAAAATAAACACTGTGATTTTCTTAATAACATTTTATTTTCTCTAGCTTGTTTTATTGTAGGGATATATAGTATATGATGTAGGAGGGCTGTCCATAAAGTATCCAGTCATGTAATATGAAAAATAGAGGCATTTATAGTTAGATATTAACTAATACTAAAACTAGTAATAACAATAAAAATTTAAAAAGCCTCGTGGAAGACTGTTGCATACAAGGGCTGTCCGGAATGTACCCAGCCATGTAACTGTTCTCATTATATTGACAATGACTGGATTTTTTCTGGACCGCCCTCATATGTAACATATAAAATATGTTTTAAACTGTATTTGTTATCAGTAAGGCTTCTAGACAATCAAAATCTATTAGGTAGACTATTAGTAGTTAACTTTTTGAGGAGTCAACACAGGAATTTTCAACTGCAGAAGAGGTCAGCACCTCTAACTTTCAGGTTGTCCGTGAGTCAACTATATGCGAGAGCTGTCCAGAAAAAATCCAGTCATTGTCAATATAACAAGAATGGTTACATGGCTGGGTACATTCTGGACAGGCCTTGTATGCAACAGTCTTCCATGAGCCTTTTTAAATTTATATTGTTTTTACTAGTTTTAGTATTAGTTAATTTACATTTTTTTGTCATGCCAGTTAATTCTCCTTTCACCTTAGGCTTTTGTTTTTAGTCACATCTTTAATTTTTTCCCACATACTCTGTTTCATTGTGTTTTATTTAATGCAAAAAGTAGGTTTTTTAAAAATATATTATGTTCTATAGTAAAGCATTTTAAAAAAATAAATATATATTTATGCTTTAAAAATATTCTGCTTTTTATATAGCAAAATATTTTTACAGTTACCACACTATATCTTTTTTCTTCTTTTCATTTTACTAATCTTTTCATGTTTGCATAAATGAAGTTCTTTTTTTACCTAATATTTATCTTAAAACAAAGAGGAAAGACCATTTTGGGGTTCTTTATTGTCTAAAATATTGTCAGAATTTTCTCATTACTTTTTACACAAATTAATTATGAAAAAAGCACAGTGGCAGTCTTTCTACTTGAGAAATATTGGGTAAAATATTCCCAGAAAAGGGTGTAGCACAGCTTTATCACAATAAACTGTGTTTTAACATATGATAAATCATTCCTTATTAATGCTGATAAAGCAAATATACATATAGGGTAAGTAATTGTTTATCTATTCTGAAGGCTTTGGTATGATATATTTTATAAATCTAGGTGAATCACTGTTACCTAATTTCACTTAATAGAGTCAAGGTTCCTAAATATATTCAATATACTTTTCATTTGAGTTCATTTCCAACCTGATAGTTTTAAAAATCATAATGTGTTAATTTCACATTGTTATAATTTTGCAAAGTAATGTAGATTCTTAAAAATATATTTTTGTCTATATAGAGATCATTCAATATGTAAAAATAATTATGCTTACTGAAATTAAATGACAAATAAAATATGAATACTAAAATATTAATGTAAATATTTAAAATTAATTTAAGCACAGGAAGTTATTTAAGAACTAGTGAATGAATGAAACTAGAATTTTAAAAGTTGCAGTTGAATTCACAAAACAATGAGGCAAACATGTTCATCAAATAGACTACTCTTTGTTTTGAAAAAGATCTATTAGCCTATTTAGTGACATATTTTATTTACCTGCTGGAAATCAAAGTACCAACCTCTTCTTATTCACAACCTGATGAAAAATTATTTAATGATTTTCAACTAGAGTTTAGCCAAATTGAGAAAATTGTATCTAATCTGTTGTTCCTTACTGTTTTAGGTGTTTTTGTATAATTGAAAAACATTACTAATAAGATTAACATCATGTTTAAGTGTGCATAATTTCTACTATCAGTTTCATACCAAGCTACTATAATAGTTGAAAGAAGATAGCCATAGTATTTTTCTTCCCTTCCCTTCCCTTTTCCTTTCCTTCCCTTCCCTTCCTTTCCTTCCCTTATTTTCCCATCCCTTCCTTTCTCTTCCCTCCCCTATTTCCTTCCCTTCCCTATCCTATCCTGTCCTGCCCTGTCCTTTTCTTTTCTCATCTCAAAAATTAGGGCACATTGGCATTTAATACATAAGCATTTTTGTCACTCAGAGATAAGACAAATTTTGGATCTAAATACAAATCTTAGTATTATGTGTATATCTATATTAAGAAGTACTTGTCACTGGACCGTCCATTTGACTAGATGTTTCTTTTGACTTGTTAAGTCATTGTCACATGTACTTAGTTCAGTAAGGCCATTGATTCTAAAAAGTAACTTCAAAGTTGTATCAAATATACAGTTGATGAACTGATGGACTCCAGTGTGCTTCAGCCTTTATATTTCAATGTAGCTACTGGAATCCTAAATACATCTTTACAGCTCTCATTTTTTTTTATTGGTTCCTTTCCCACAAGACGTTTGAGAAAGGTATATAGATCCTCAGATACTGTTTAGACTACATTTATTTAAACCATATCTGAGGAGTTGACAACCCTAAGTCTCCTTAGCTCTTCTTTTTTTAAAACATCGTCCTGATTCAGTTTTATTCAATATTGCCCACAGTGCACAGACCGTTAATGACCATCTGTTAAGAGTACCTTGGCCATTAATTGTTCACGTCCTAATCAGGAACAGCCAAAATAATGCTAGACATGATCTCTGCCAAAAAGACAATTACCCACTGTTAATTTGTTTCAGCTAAAACCTCTACTTACAACAAATGGCTGGTTTCAACAAGACACTGTAATAACATGCTATTAAGGTACTTTGGTACCTATGTTCATGCAGACTAATTCTTCTACTTCAACTATTTCAGTTCTTACATAGATATTAACTAAATTTCAAAGTTAAATAATAAGAAACATGTTAATAAACAATAACCTAGTTATTCAAAGTCAGAAATCCTTGGCCGTGTAAGTACATGTTAAGAAAATGATTTATAGGGGAAAACTAGCAAAAGCCACAAATAATCATTTTATCATTTAATATAAAGAAAGATTACCACAAAAATGTCTTCTGCCAGATATATTGCCAAGAGAACCTCACACATATAAACTAAATATAAGCATTAAATGAAATGTAAGAAATTATGTTTCCATATGAAAAGAAGAGCCATGTGAGTTAAAGCCACGCATGAGGTAGATAAGATCCAAAGACCACTAAGACATTTTTTTTAATGAATTAGTACTATAACACATTCCCATCATGCTTGTCTCTCTCATTAGACTGTGAACTTCTAGGAGAAAGAGCTCCACATATGTTTTATATTATTCATTGTTTAAAGAGAGCATGGTATGTACCTTAGTCTCTAAGGAGCAGAGTCTACCATGTTTCCTACATTCTATGTGCAATTTGGGAAGAACCGATAAAACAGGTCCATGTTATGCTCCTTGGGGCTCACGTTCTGTGATATTTGACTTGTTTTCATAAACCATTTGTAAAAACATTCACAATTACAGCTGACATTATTACAAATAAATAGTTTGAACTGGAATCTTAAATTTCATTTTTAAATATAAAATTTTCTATTTCTCAAAGGCAAAGTGAAGCAATGCTTCTAATTTATTTAAAAGTATTTAAAACGTAATAGTTATAATAGCAATAACTCAATTTGTGTTTATATGTAATGCTTTAAATATCTGCCTTTATAGAATTTCTTCTTTTAAAAAAAAATGAGTGTTGATCATTTGAAATATGGCCTCAATCACAAGAAAATCATTAAGTAGTACCTTCAAGCAAATGGCTCCGTAAACAATGGCCATCACTGACAGCTTCACTTTGGACATTCTCTTACAGTGAAATATTTCATCTTGGATGACTCACAGTTACTTCAACTTCAGCATCTTAATTTCATCATTTTCTCAACAAATGTAACTATGTATACATGCACCTATCAATAGCATTATTATTCTTTTAGACAACCAGTGATAAAATCTTGAGCTTTCCTTTATCTTCCCTAACACCATATACAGGCACTTGGCAAACTCAACCCTCTGCCTTGCATTTTCTCTACTAATTTGTATTTAAAGAACAGAGCAAATTCTATGTACTCACTCACAGGTTTTTTCAGCATCACAACCTACCTGGCTATATTTTCTAAATGTAATTTCTTAGAATTCTAAAACTTTGGGAGGGGGAGTGGGGGTGACAGATTTGAAGTTATTTTAGGTTTTCCTCCAGAAAGGTACATGGCGGAGGGAGGAAATTAGATAATCATAAAAATGTTTTAGGGGGATGCCAGGACTCAGCCAGTCGAGCGCTCGTTTGGCAGCCAAGGATTGCATCCCAGCCCTGGCCCAAAGGAACCCATATACTGAACTGGGGTGTGTCCCCAGTTCAGTTCTCACCAGGATGTGCCTCCCATGCAGGAGGCCCCCAACTGGTTCCTGCCTTGTGAAGGAATAAAAACTATGTAGAAAACTAATGATTTGCAACCATGGAGACTACTCGGGTCCCTCCCCCTTCTCTCTGTCTCTCTGTCTCTCTGTCTCTCTCTCTCTGTCTCTCTCTCTGTCAATAAATAAATAAATAAATAAATAAATAAATCTTCAAAAAATATTTAGGTTTGTAGTAACAGTTAAGTTAGAGACTACACAAAGTCTTACATTATAAAATATATTAAATTAATATTAAAATTAGTATATTTTTAATTTTAGAAAATGGAAAGAATTGTCAGTAATATATACAGCTCTTCTATCTTTATGGACTTGTGCTTCCCAGGATGTACTACAGTTCATGATTTTTCTATATTTTTATGATTTTTAAAGAATTAGCACTGTGATTAGTGGCAATTGACTTAATTTCTCAAAACAGTCTCTCTTGAGGAAATTTAGATTCTTATTCCTTTTACAATTACAAAGTTTTTTTAATGTATAGCTTGTATGATTAAAAATAAATATTATAATTTAGAATTAGGAATTATTAAAAAATATGCTTTCAAATTTTATTAGTGAAATCTCAAAATAACTTTTATCGTTTTATGACCATAAGACTTTTATATTACTCCATCCTCCTGAGTATAATAATTAAATAATTGATTGGTGTCATTTTCAGAGGATGTTGGAAAAATCTGAGATTAAAAACTGAAATTTTTTTTTAAGATTTATTTTATTTTTTGAGAGACGCTGAGAGAGAGAAAGAGAACGGAGGGCCCAGCAGTTTCCAGAGTTGTGCATCATTAGTTGTGACATGGTTTCATTCCACACAGGTGGATGTGGGGCAATGAGGGGCAGAACCAAACTGGGGGACCTCCGCTGCCATCCCGGCAGTTACCAGTTGCATCACAGTTCCACATATGGGTCTGCATGGACTGGGGCCAGTATTTGATCCCCTTTGAAGTTGCAAGGCAAGTGCTCAACCTGCTGAGCTATCCCAGCATCCCCCAAAACGGAAGTATTAACACTAGACCCCTTAAGTCTAAAGCTTAAAAGTAATATTTAAGAACAATTATTTATCAAATATTATGATAAATGAGTTCTTATTTGGAAACTAAGTTAGTTTAGGATATCATTAAAATTCTTTGAAATATTGTTGTCATGTCATGCGCCTCCCAGAGCTATCCAACTTGTATACTAATTATTTTTCTGTGGCTACAAGCTGTTTTAATTACATTCATTATTTCTGTCATTTTGCAAAATCTTATGCACGGAAGTTCTAGTGGCCTGGTGCATAACCATTGCATTTCCGTGTTGTGCTAATGGCTTAAGTCCAAGCAGACGTGCAAATGAAATGAGTTTAAAAGGCTAAATTTGGCCCCCAGTTTATTTGTTTCACAAACTTGCTACCTTTTTTTTTTTGGTCATAAGTTTGCTCAATTACAAATCTACATTCATAAAGAACTCAAAAGTTAGACTGAAATTCATAAATTTTTATCCTTAGTGATTATCAATGATGTTGTCAACAGGAACTCAATAAGGTAAAATTTATGGGGAAAAAAATTATTTAAAATGTATTGAGATTCTTATTGGAAATTAAATAGATTTATCAAGAAGAAGTAACAGATTGGGAGGAAAAATTCAGTATAGTGAAAGAAAGAAAATGCATTTTAGAAGCAGTTTGGACAACTTGTCAGATGAGGAATTTTCACTTATATTTGGGCAAAAGAATTCATCCTAAATCTTTTGTACTTTCTTTAATTTTAGATAAAAAGAAAAATAAATATTTTTCCATTGACAAGAACTGTCTCCTCCTTGTGTGTGCTCTGTTTTAGTTTTGCTCAGTGATCTCTTTTTCTGTCTCTTTTGCAATGGCAATACAACCTGAAAATTTCCCCAAGTCACAAATGACTCATAATTATAATTTGTCCCTGTGATAAAGAACATCTAAATAACAATATATGTGATCACCAGTATTTTAAATAAATTGTTTTTGTAAGTGTTCATACATTTTGCATCACTTATAATCTCTGTGTAGGAATTCAGAGTATATATTTATATGTGTCACATTTTAAAATGTTAGCTCTTTGAGTAATCTAACAATGATTGGTATACACATAATACCTTGTGTTCCTAGTCAAGTGATTGAAAACAAGGGCAAAACATTGTTCTTATTTTTATCTCTAAAGCATATTTTATTCAGTCCCTAATATCTGAAGGTTTTTTTGTTTTTTGTTTTGTTTGCTTTGCAAATAAAGAATTCAGTATACATCATTTTCATGGAGGAAAGATGTAAATTATGACCTCTGCTCTCTAGTAATTGACTTTCAAAGTTGTAAGACAGATAAGCACACACATATATAACACAAGATTCTAGATTTTATGTTATAATTATTTTATTTTTGTTAATTATATTAAGCAATATTTCATGTATAAAAACAAGTAATTAAAACCAAGTTGGAAACTCATTTTAGAAAAATGAGACAGGTTCTAAGAAATAATTTTAAATCAGTTGCAGCTATCGTTGAATCAGCCTAATGAAACGAGCGATAAAATAAAAAATTTGGATAAAAAAATAAAAATATATATTAAATAAAATCTTCAGAGAAGACTTCAGAATTCCATTATTAGTGTTACAAAAGAGTAGATGCCCACTTTGTTTTAACTCCAGGTGATTACCCTTGTCTTGGTAAAGTTGTCCCTTACATTCACCTTCTGGGGCCTCCCTTTACAGGACTAGAATAACTACTGCATTTCATGCAGAAAGCAACAGACAGGCTTGAGAAAACGATGCAGCCTTAGAGTAAAAACTGGAATAATTTCTCTACATATGGTTAATTAAATATCAAAACATAGTTGTCCTATATTCATACTTATTTATTAAAAGTTGAACTCCGCATGAAAACAAATGAAAGTAAAAAAGAACATCACACTTAAATTCTACAGAGTTTGGCTTTTCACTGTGTATACATGCCTACATTTAATTGTAGTTTCATTTTGTAATCTTTAATCATTATCATTTATTGCTTAACTTAAAGCTGATTATCTCCCAGACTATAATGGGTTTAACTCTTCCTAATTTTCATTAAGTGAGCCTCTGTCACAAATCCAGTATTCTGGGTGTATCCAGTGAACTTGGTCTTCAAATTTATTGTTACATAGGCTTCAATTCAACCTTTGCATTTGATCTAGAAAAAGTGACCATTAATGGTTTACAATCTACTTGACAAAGATCATATTTGTCCTAGGAATTTCTCTGCCCCCTCGCCCACCCCCCCAGCATTTCCTGTTTTACTACATAGGAAAAAAAAAAAGAGAGAAAGAAAAAAAGACCAACCACAAGTTATGTGGGTATATATGCCTTGAGAATCTGATGCTTCTCTTCTACTAATCAACGTTTCTCATGAATTGATCTTTTCAAGTATTTTCTGGGTTTTCTGTTTTAGGTGTGTTGTGTTAGATCTCTACTTTTTGTCTTTTTCTTTCTCTATCTGTAGAGAATGGCTACTAATGTAAGGTGACCAGACGTCCCACTTTTGGTGGGACAGTCCCGATTTTTAACAATTTGTCCCGTGTCCTGCGGCGTTTGAAAAAAGTCCCGATTTTTAGAAAGAAAGCACGACAAGCTAGGGAACGGCGGGAGATAGACCAAATTTTTAATCAAGAACCTCCTCTCCCCCAGTCAATGCTGTCCCGCTTTACCAATGTTAAAATCTGGTCACCTTATACTAATGGTTTCCTCTACTTAAAGTCTGTCCCTCTATCAGTCATAGAAGGTCACCTAGAGATTTTAGTCTAGCCTCTGGCTCAGATTACTTCAGGGATTCCCAACCCCATGCCCGCGGCTCGATTTGTGTGCGCCCACCATTATTTGACTGCATCAGAAGTTTTTCATAAACACTAAGTAAAACTATAATTTATTTTTATACATTTGTTAGAATTTAAAAATATTGTTTGAGTATCTACACAGGTGTATTATATTCGTTGGTATGTTTGCGATATCGTATGTATAAGTTGTTCCCTAGCTTTCGCCTTTGTACATGTCGCATCTTGTTTAGCCGCTGCACTCTTTAAACTCTCCTCCACCAACCGGGAGACGCCAAGTTGCCATTGTGATTGCGGTTGCTGGACTGATTGGGTCGTGACGGTTAGCTAGGATCACAGTGTTTTGATATATTCGAATTTAAATGAACTAAAAGTGAGGTAGGTAGTCTATTATTATGGTGGCAATTTGATATGATATTGTAGTTCTATAACTATGTTTATTTTTATTTTTTTAGTCCTAAAATGAGTGGACCAAATAAGAGAAAACAAACCTATAATTTTAACACAGACTGGGAGGAATCATATTGTTTCATTAATTTAAAAGGTAAATGCATTTGCCTGTTGTGTGGCAGTAGTATTACAGTGCCGAAAAAACATAATGTTGAACGTCACTTTCAGACAAGTCATACCACTTTTGATACGAATTATCCACTTAAATCTGAAGTAAGAAAGAAAAAAATAAATCAACTAAAATTAAGTTTAACTACTCAACAGACTGTTTTCAATAGACATGTGGAAAAATCTAAAAAGGCAACCATTGCTTCTTTCAAAATTTCTCA
>PVKE010027675.1:0-21439 GCA_004027555.1 Craseonycteris thonglongyai | reverse complement strand
AGACCCATATGCTGAACTGGAGCATGTCTCCCATGCAGGAGGCCCCCAGCCCAGTTCCCACCCCGTGCAACCCCCACACACTTGTGTGGAATGAAACCATGTTGAAAACTGATGGCATACAACTGTGGAAACTGCTCTGGGCCCTCCCCCTTCTCTCTGTCTCTCTCTGTTTCTGTCAAAAACAATAAAATAAATCTTTAGAAATAAATAAAAATGTAATAGCCAATCTTATAATAGCTAACCTTAGCCTGCAGGCCATATAAAAATGCCCAATGGGATCAGATTTGCCAGAGGGACTGTAGTTTCCCAATCCCTGATGATTGAGACAAAGGCAAGCACAGAAAATGGCTGGGGATTAGTCTCCCAAATGGGCGGTACCAAGATAGGAGTCCAGAGAGGAGAGGTGGGATGGTTGGTCCAGTGAGGAAGACTTAATGAAAGAAATGGGATTTGAGGAGAGCCTTGAAGGGAGGGTAGGATTTTGCTGCATGAAACAGTCTGGGGAGGACATTCCAGGCGGAAGGGATGAGCATGAGGCAAAGGCACAGAGGGAGAAAATATCATGGGTCAGTGGAGACAGATGAGGTATTTCAACATCCTTCACTGTGACATACTTCCAGCTCTCCAAGGTTTCTGTGACACACCCTGGGCTGGATATTTATGAAGGGGAGGGGTACTGGGGGCCTGTGGTAATAGGCCTTTTAAATGACTACGATTAATCATATTATATGAATGTTTATAATATGCATCACCCAAAACCTGTTGGAAACACTGAGATCCATCAGATTTGTACTTTAAAATTGATGGGGCACAAACTAGACTTTATTTTTCTTCATCAGGAGACTTTCCAGATTTCAATTAGTCACTTATTTTAAGAATTTTTTTTTGTGGAAAATGAGCTTTTTCTCAGAATCTTAGTAATATAATATTCAAATCCTACCAGAAGGTACCACATACCCTAACCCAACTTTTCATGGCCAATCTGAAAGTCTTAATTGGGTTAGGCATGACAAGTAACTTTGGTTAGTGACATCTTTTTCTACATATTTTTTTACTTTCAATCTCAATTTTCTGTAAGAAGTTAGTAATTAGTGGGTACTAGGGATTAATGGATCCCTTAGAAAAGTGTTATGTCTGGTTGACTTTACCTATTCCCTTGATTTCATCTCCTGCTCATAAAATGCTACTAACTCTCAGATTTGTATCTCCAGCCGAGATAGCTCCCTATAACTTTAAATGCAGATATCCAAGTTCCTGCGAGGTGTCTCCTCCACCTACAATTGGCACCCTCCAAGATGGCCCCCAATGATTAATGGTCCCCACCACTTGGTACTCACATGTTTGGGTAGTCCTCTCCCCTTCAGTGTGGGCTGGACCTAGTGACTCACTTCTAGCAGGTAGAGTATGGCAGAGGTGATGGGATATCACTTCTGATGTTAAGTTACAAAAAGACTAGATTGCATTTTGCATAACTTGCTTATTCACCTGCTTGCTCACCCTGTTGGAAGCCAGCTGCCATGTTCTGAGCTGTGCTGTGGAGAGGACCTGTACCAGTGAAGTGCGGGAAGCCTCAGATCAGCAACCAGTGAGGAGGACCCAAGGCTCTCAATCCAGTAGCCTTGGATGAACTGAATTCTAAGAACCATGTAAGTGATCTTGGAAGTCTTTGGCTGGGACTACAACCCCGGCCAATACCTTAACTGCATCTGTGAGAGATGCTGAGCTCAAGGCACCTCATTGAGCAATGCCCCATTGGTGACCCACCAACACTGTGAGGTCATAACTATGTGGGGTTTGAAGCCACTAACCTGTGAGGTAATTTCTTCTACAAAAATAGATAACTAATGTATCAGTAATCTCCCAAACCTGTTATTTCCCCTAAATTCTCTATTTTGATTGCTAGGAACACCATGCATCTACTCACCTATGCTGACAAGAGATTTGTCAGAGGTCCTGTGTTTGTGTCTCTTACACCTACAAAAGCTCAAATGCTTTTGTGTTTTTCAATCACAATTAACATGACTTAGTAAGCTTTCCATCTGGAAATCACGCCGTTTGTACAACATCACACGCTGCAGCTTGACCTTTCCCAATTTCTGCATGATTCGGCTAGCAACAATATTAATGACATCATCCTGGATATCTCTCCACAGATAATAAACCCCGGGGAAGTGTCCAACATGATAGAATGGGAGAAGGGAAAGTCTGGGAAACTAAAAAACTATGCCCGTAGCTTAAAAATCAAACACATTTTATGTGGGATGGAACAAAAACGGGCTTCGAAGACAGAAGATGTGGAACCTGGTCCAGGCCTTGCTACTAATTGGCTGTGTCCCTCATGAGTTACTTCTTTAAGAGTCACTTTCCTCTTCAAGAAAACAGGGGAGTTAGATCTCAGGGGACAGCAGAGCCCACCCATGGTAGCTTGCTATGCTTCAGAGTCCAGACCCTGAAATTTTACCCCATTCTGATTCAGTAGGTCTGAGATGGGGCCCAGGCACCTGTATTTCTAAAATGATTAGCTCCTGGATGTTTTTGCAGGTATGGAAATACTGAACTAGAACCTTTCAAAGGATATTTAAATTCTAATTCTGTAATTGCCAAGTAATTTCTATTATATGCCAATTCTACTTTGCATGAATGTTAGAAAACATACAAAAATAGAAAATTTTGAAGGTTGCATTTTTGTGTGTACATATGTGTATGTATCTATCTATATGTGTGGGGTTGGGGGTGTGGGGGACATTTTATTCTCTTTCCAAATCCTAATAGATCTCCTTGCATAACACTGTAACACTTGCGTCTCACTGGGAGACCCACTGGAGGTCATGACAGGTTAGTTGGAATTAGGTGAAGAGGGTCACAAATTCCAGAAATACAAAAGACAAGCAATCAGGTTAGGTGAGTCTCTCATGTTCACAGCACTGCTTGGCACTGCATGGGATACGAAAAGTAAAAGCTATCATTCGCGCGCGCGCGCACGCGCACATGTGCACACGTGCAGAGTTAGCCCTTCTTGTCCTTACCTAAAAGCCTATCACAATAGTGTCACATTATATTAGTCTGTTCATGCTGCCATAAAAAAATCACAGGCTGTGTGGCTTAGAAAACAGACATTTACTTCTCACAGTTCTGGAGGCTAGGAACTCCAAGACCAAAGTGCAGGCTGATTCAGTTCTTGGTACGGATCATCTTCCTGGTTTGCAGACAGCAGTGTTCTGTTTCTTCATGTGGCAGAGAGCCAGCTATCCCACACTCTTCCTATTCTTATGAAGCCACAAATCACATCATGGGCACCCCACCCTCATGAACTCATCTATGTCTAGTTACTTCCCAAGGACCACATCTCCAAATGCCCTTCCACTGCAGGGTAGGACTTCAACACATGAAGGGGAGTGGGGAGGAGCACAAACATTCAGCCCATAGCGCACGTGATGAGAAAACATCTGGCACAAGCATTGGTAGAAACAGTGTCTTTCCTGAAGGCCTCTTGACGAGGTGTGAAGGGAATCTTGTGCCACGTTGCACACAGCAAGACTGTCTCTATTCTAGAAACTAGCCCTCAAACCCTAGTTCCCCTTTCCCCACACCTCTCAAATCAACCTCTATGCCTACCCTCACCCTGGCTCTCTTCCTCTCCCCTGCCCTCCTAGGATTCTTCAGCCTACTCTCCCAACCCACAAGCTTTGTTAAGTACAGTTATTACCCCTCCTCTCAGTTTCTCCCATATATTCCACAAAAGAAAAGAATCAGCCTGGGATTCACATTCTGTTAGAGGGTCATAGTTATGCCTAATATAATAGTTTTAACCCTGCACTCAAAGAAAATGAAACTAGTCATAAAAGTCAATACATATGTAAATAGTAAGTAGACAGAAAATTGAATTTTTAGGTGTTTAGAGAAAGAGATCTCTATGCTGGAGAGGTCACACAGAAAAGAGGAGATAAGCAAGGATTGCAGATTTGAGAAAACCCTGTCCCAGCAAACAGTGGAGCCCTCTGGTCCCATGGAACTCTTGTACAAGGGAAGGCCAAAGACAGGGAAGTGAACAAACTATTTAGAAGGTAGACAAAACCAGTGGGTTGTATAAAGGAAAGAAGAGCAAGAGACACGATTAGAAAGTGGGTTGGGGGCAGAACATTGAAAACTCTAGGAAAATAAACCTCATTAAAGAATGTAGAGTATGGGAGTGGCATGATTTAGAAAACTGGTTTTCTGTCACCACGCTAAAGAGCTGATTAAGGAACAGAAGTCCTTTAAGAAACGAAGTCAGGAAGCTTCGGCAGCCTCTGGGTCTTGGTGATGATGGTGCACTCCAGGGATGTGGGAGCACATGAGAAAAAGAACAGAAAGATTTCTGTGTGAGTTTCTTGTTGAACAATCATGGCTGGGTAAATGATTGGGTAGGAAAAGCTATAGAGAGGGGAAACCAAAGATCACATGGAGATTTGAAGCTAGTTAGATGAGGTATAAACAGAAATGAGGAACAAGGAAGAGAAATTGGAAATATGGAAGGGAGAAAATGTCAAGTTTGATGCTTTATGTGTGGCAATTCTGAAGGCAGCTCAGGCTGGTGAAAGACAGTAGACAAAAAGATGCAGAGGGCTGCTCTGGAGAGACTTGAGATGTAGATTTGTGAGCACCTGTAAGAAATTATATGCACCACTTAATTAAAATTGCATTTCTTAGAGTTTAGAGCTAGCTTGTCCAATCTGTAGTCCAAATGTGGCCCAACACAAATTCATGAACTTTCTTAGAACGTTATGAGATATTTTTTGCAACCTTTTTTTTTTAGCTCATCAGCTATCATTAGTGTTCATGTATTTTATGTGTGGATCAAGACAATTTTCTTCCAATGTGGCCCAAGGAAGTCAAAATGTTGGACACCCTGGTTTAGAATTTTGATTCCCATAGACCTTCAAATCAACCTGGAAGGGATAGATAACCCTCTTGTTGACCAGTGTTTGTTCTCTGAGTTTAAAATATATGCTTGGGAAGAGATCTGAAGGCAAGCAGGGTAGGAATTTTGAGTAATTAAAGAGAAAAGAAGGGACAATTTTTTTTAAGATTTATTTTATTGTTTTTTGAAAGAAGGTAAGAGAGAGAGAGTAGGGGAGGACCCAAAGCAGTCTCCACAGTTGTACCGGTATGTCATTAGTTGTGACATGGTTTCATTCCACACAAGTGGATGTTGGGCCTCACAGGGCAGGAATTGAGGTGAGAACCTTCACTGCTGAGCCATTCCAGCGGTTACCATTTGTGCTGTAGTTCAGCATATGGGTTTGCACGGGCCAGGGCCAGGAATTGAACCTCAGACCTCGTGATTGGGAGGCAAGCGCTCAACCGCTGAACTATCCTGGCGTCCCCAGGAGAGACACGTTCTAAATGTCAAAACTGGACTTGCTTCTGGCAAACATCAGGAAAAAAAAAGACCTACACATCTCTAGTGGGAATGGTGGTCAGAATTTGGGGGGATAATTAAGAGATTATATTCATATACTGTATTCACTTCTGGATGATTTGTGAATGATGAATGTAATTGCATGTGGATAATCAACTACAGAAAGCTTTGTAAACTTATTTTATTTTATTTATTTTTAAGAGAATTTTTTTAAAGATTTATTTTATTGTTTTTGTTTTGTTTTGTTTTTGTTTTTGAGAGAAGGAGACGGGGGGGGGGGGGGGGGGGGGGGGGGGGGGGGGGGGGGGGGGGGGGGGGGGGGGGGGGGGGCGGCCCAGAGCAATCTCCATAGTCGTACATCATTAGTTGTGACATTGTTTCATTCCACACAGGTGGATGTCAGGCTGTGTGGGGCAGGAACTGAACCTGGGGCCTCCTGCATGGGGGGCAGGGGTGGGAGGGGCAAGAAGCTTCACCACCATGCCATCCCAGTGGTTACTAGTTTCACTGCAGTTAGTATATGGGTCTGCATGGGCTGGGGAGGGAATCTAATCCTGAATTTTGCAATTTGAGAGGCAAGCGCTTAACCACTGAACTATCCTGGCATCCCCTATTTTATCTCTTTAAAAGGGAGAATTCTTTATTTAAAGCCTGTCTACAATATTCAGTAACAAATTTACATTTTCAGAGATAAATTTACAGCTCTGGACTTAAGATTTGAGAATATATTAGAATTACTCTCTTGGTCAGGAACCTAAGCTATATTCCTATTGCTGATTTTAAAGCAAAATGCTTTCCCCTGAGGCTCCAGGCCAGTAACCTCCAACTTTTACCATGAAAGACTCCTTTTATTAATTTTTCACCAGAGACTCGTGCTTTAAAAGATTGTTATTCTGTATTTATTAAGAAAAATGAATATTTGTATTAGTCTATGTGCTCATCAGCATGAAATGACCAGCATTAGAATGCAAAGTTGATATAGTTAATGGGGCAGATTAGAATTGACATTGCTCCTTTTTTAGGCCCCTAGGAAGCCAGGTAACTGAAGAGAATGGGCACTGTTTGGGGCCCTTCCCACATTTCTTTCTTTGCTCCTTGGCCCTCACCAAGCCGAATTCCATCTTGTCTCTGCAAATCCCTTGCTATTTTACACCCTGCTTTTGCTCAAACTTTATTTCACACTTAAAATATGTTTTCTCTTCCAAAGTGGATAATGCTGTTCTCTGCCAAGATCTCATCTTCTAGGCTGATGTACCCATACTGCAGTTGCTAGGATGTTAACTGTTAACAATTCACAGCTGTGTCCCTAACTGAACATTGTCCTTGGCCACAAGAAACTGCCTAACCCAAGGTGACAAACCCTCCAGTGTTGTGATCCCCACGTCCTTAAAAGCCTGTAATGGATAATATAAATTCAGCACTGTTCAAGACAAAAAGAGAGAAAATACTAATTACCAATAAAAGAGGGGACATTGCTAAAAATTCTACAGACATTAAAGGGTTAAGAAAATATTATGAATAAATTTTTGCCCCTAAATTAGGCAACTTAAATGAAATGGAAAATTTTTTTGAAAGGTATAAATTACCAAAATGACATTAAAATAATAGAAAAGCTAGACTAAAGATCTATTAAAGAAATTAAATTTGTAATTTAAAATATTTCCACAAAAAAATACCAAGTACAATTAGCTTCAGCAGTATATTTTATCAGACATTTATGAAAGAAATATTAACAATCCTATAAAAATTTATTCAGAAAATAGAAGAGAATTAAACACTTCCCAATTCATTTTACGAGCTCATCACTCTCCAGATATCAAAAGCGAACGAAGACCTTAGAAGAAAAGAAAGGACAGGTTCATATCCTTTAGAAATATGGGGGCAATAATCATCAACAAAATTGTAGCAAATTGATTAAGCAATATGTATATATGAAAAACTTATCATGAACAAATGGAATTTATTTCAGAATATAAGGTTAGTTTAACATTCAAATATCAATGTAGTTCACCATATTAACAGCTTAAAAGAGAATCCCCATATGACAAGCTCAAGAGATGCAAAAAAAAAAAATAACCATTTGATAATACTAAGCATCAAATTGTAATAGAAAGCTTTTCACAAACTGGGAATAAATGAGGATGTCCTGATGAAGGGCCTCTATGAAAAACTGCCCTTCACATCACCTTTCATTGTGAAAGAACAAACGTCGTTACTTTTAGCTCTGAGTAAAGGGAGGCCACCTGATCTCACCACTTGTCTTCCACGTTGCATTTGGACAATAAGGTAAATTCAGCAAGGACACAAGGTCATTATTAAAAATCCATTATCATTCTGTGTGCTAGCCCAAAAAAATGTAGCATAGATTTTTTAAAAACAATAATATTGGGTAGTCTACTTTTAGTTTAGCTGAGTAGGCTTCTATTGGACTGGCCCTTCCAGCGATAATAACAATAAAATCTGGAAAAAATATTAAAACAAAACAACAAATTATCTAAAGGACTGAAGCATGAACAAAACCAGACAGATTCTGCTGGGGAGTAGTCACCTAAAGAAAGACAATAGTACAGGGTGAGCGTTCTATTTCTTATAGCTTTGAGTCTGAAAACTGGTTTCAATCAGAATTGTGTAGGATGACGAAAACTCTGAGGAAAAAAATCTAGTCTTTTTGGACTGAAGAAGCAGATTACAAAGTTTGGGTAACACAGCTGCTGGAACGTTAGGGTAGAATCCCAATCAGGGAGCTCAACAGAGGGGAAGCCAGAGATTTTGTTTATCTACTCATCCTAAATATCTGCCTACCCCTTGAATTTGCATAGGTAGACAGACTACAGCCAATCCATTTAAGGATGTAAGTAAAAACTGAACTTCAATTTGAACTACCGATTAAAAGACAAAATTCATATTTTGAGTCCAACAATGTTAATTGCCTATTAAACAAAATAAAACAAAACTACAACTGTCTTTGGAGAAATATAACAAAATCAAAACTCTTCACAACTTAACATTCACAATATCCAGGATACAAACACTCAACAAAGAAATGGAAAGATGCAAGCAATTTTCAGGAGTAAAAACAATCAAGAGAGACAAGCCCAAGATGATTCAGATGTTAGAATTAACATAAGAGAATTTTAAAGCAGGTATTATAATTCTGATAAATGAAGCAATGCTTCTCTTGCATGCAGGTATAGATTCATCTCCTTTGCTGAGATCGGGTTTTGATAAGGAACCCTTGGTTGAAATAGCACAGATATGCAGAGGTGGAATAAAAGAGGGGAAGAGAAAAAGACCACAGAAATGGAAGACTGGATGTAGTGATAATAAATTTTGAGGACTTATCAAAAGTCATACCCAATTTAAATTTTAAAAACTTTTAAGGATACCTAAGTTCAAAATAAGGTAATTGTTAAAATGAATAATGTGTGCATATAGAAGAAAGTTATGAAATTCTCTGCTGTTCCCCCCAGATTTCTGATCTTGGATAAATCCTTAAGTTTTCTATAAACCAGTATTTTTCCACCATTTGTGAAATAATGACACTACTTGCTTACTGCCAAGGCCACTCCTGGTAGAGGCTGGAACCTGGACTAAATCACAGTAGTGTGGTCCCACCCTACATATTCTGACATAAATGAAGCCTAATGGAGATAAAGAGAAGTGGTTACAGGCAAGGTATATTTTGAGGATAAAACCAGTGGGATGCGTTCTTGGATTAGCTGTGTGGGATCAGGAAGAAGTCAAGGATGAGTTCAGGATAAAGTGGCCAGATGCCCAGTATCTGCTTCAAAATACCCTGGGACAGGGAAGAGGTGTGAGTAGTGATGGAGGAGAAGCAAGATTGCTCATAAGTTGATCATTGTTGAAGCTGAGTGATAGGTACATGGGTTTCACTTTATTAGTCTGTCACCTTTCTTTATAAGAATATACCTTATAAGGTAAATGCATTTTTACTCAGTAATTTCAATTCCAGAAATCAACCCTCAGGAAGCACACAGAATTAAAAACAGATTTTTATATAAGCATGCCCATAGCACCTTTATTATAATATTTATAATATTAAAATATTAGAAATAATCATATATGTTGACTAATAAATGAGAAACAATTAAATATATGAATATATTACATGGTAATCCTACTAAAAATCAATTAGTGATTTGGGAAAATGCTGACAATATAATGAAAAGTAAAACAATAAATAAATAAGTGCTCTCTCTCTCTCTCTATATATATATATATATATATATATGTGTGTGTGTGTGTGTGTGTGTGTGTGCATACATATGTATATATATATAAAATCTTCAAGAGAAAATATAAGTGATCCTTTATTTTCTTATTTATACTATATATAATTTACTACAAATAATACATATAAGAAAGAAGAAAACATTATTTTAAAGGGCAGAAAAAGAATGATTTATTGGAATTCATCTCTCCTAAGTATGAAAGTTAAAGCTACAATTGAATTTCTTTTATTCTGAAACAATTAATTAACTATTTATTATTTGCAAAGCACTGTTCTGTAGTTATTCTATGTCATTTACTAGGAAAAATAATTCACCTTTCAAATTAGTTAAAAAGAAAAAAGAAAGAATTGGAGAGAGCAAAAGAAAGAAATTTGGTGTTTAGGGAGATCAGAATAACTTTCTAGAATTATGTGTTCAATTGGGGAGAATTCAAGTTCAATAAAGTTAATAACAGTTCCCCACCCATTTACTGTATTGCTGCTGTCTCAGTATGGTCTCAGACCCACAGGAAAAACAGTTCATACGTCCCACTGAAATGAATTTTAACTTCATGATGAAACCTGGGAAGAAAGTATCACTCAATGACAGCTGCTACAAAAATGTGTCGGCATTACTTGCAAAACCCTGGGAGGCAAAGATATACCCTTTTCTGGGAAAAATTGAGAAAATGAATAAACATTACAAGAATCTTTCATAAAAGTGCTGAAATTACAATCCAAGCTGGCAAGATTTCTTAAGAGTTTTCCTAGCCTTTGTAGTCTTTGGGGAAGGCTCAGGACTTCTTCCACTCTGAGACTGGGCATCTCTCTAGCAAGCCTGACCAGGATGAATATGGAAATGGACAGCTATCTTGGGCAAGATAGTGGTGAACCCTGACACACAGCTACTAATTGCTGGATGTCAAGTATCTGAGTGAACTTCTGGACTTCAGACTACTTAAATCCACAAGTTTTAATTGTTGGCCTGGGGGGTTTGTTTCAAGGTTCCACTTTTCAAAATAGGAATGGATGAAGGTCTCTCAGGAGTTTGTACTACTTCTCATTCTTCTCTTCGTTTGAATGCAGCAAATTTTCTTAAAAGGAAAAATATTTTATTTCTTATTAGGCAGAAAAGGGACACATAATTGTTCTTGACAGAGTCTCCCCAACATGCCCAGCCCGTGCTACCCCTATGTTGTCGCAGACCCCAATACATATTTGGAAAGTGGAGGGTACAGAATGCATGTGTCAGAAGAGATGAATGGATGGGAGTGGAGGAATGTGTTTATAAGGCTTGTGCCTGGGGTGAAGAAGAAACTTGCACAAAGCCATGGCCCACAGCTCATACTCTCTTTTGTCTCAGCTCTGTGGATACAATCACCCTGCACTGAAGACAATGGAGGCCGAAGGACACCATGCATTTTCCTTCTGTGTCCTCCAAGTTCTGGGTATGATCTTTCTCTGAGGTAGGGCAGATCCCAACTGGCTAGAAATCTCAATATGTCCATGAGATTTGTGAAGAAAATCAGTTTCATTCTCCTCTGCAGGTTTTTCTATCACCTACAGACTCTCCTGAATTAAAAGAAGCACAACTTTTGCTGTGCAGTGAAGCAAGAGAGCCTTTGACTCTGGAAAAGCGTACAAGGCATTAAAATCCTGACTGAGCCACATGTAATAACTCATAGCTCATGAGCCTATTCAATATGAAAAGAAGTTCATGTTTGTATCATTCTTTAAATTGCTCCAACGTGATGTTTAAAAAAAATGTACACTTGAAAGAAATCCAGACTAAATGTACAGATAACCAAAGAATAGCAAACTAAGATAGTATGATTTACTATAATAGGGCATTCAAACACTTAGACCGACTTCTGATTTCTGATGTTTGTGTGTTTAGAGACAAGAACTAGAAACAGTCTGTAAAATAAGTTAATTAGACTTGGATGGCTTTGATATCTAGTGGGACATTCATGATGTATTTTATGTATCTTGTATGTGACACATGATGATTACAGCATATGAGGTAATGTTATACAATACTTGGTGTGCGTGAATTAAGAGAGAAATATGCAGAACATAATCATTTGGTACACAGATTCTTGACAGTCAATTTATATTCTGAAAGGAACAGATTTTTAGCTTATTGAGTTTGAAGTTGCACGTATTGCCAAAAATAAACAACTATATTCCTTCTTCTTCCCGGCATATTATTTTTCATGTTGACAGGCATAAAATGACTTTTCTTTTATGTAAATTATTATAAATCTTAGCTCATTAATAGGAAAACACCTATCTTGAAGATGAGTAAAACTAATAGTCTTTTCAAATTATTTTTCTCTTTTGAGATCAGATGACTAGGGGCAAAAAAAAAAAAAGTAAGGTGTTTAATTGATTAAATAATTTACCATTTTCAAATGAAAATAAAAGATATGGCCAAGAACACCATAATAAATACTTTGCTTGAAAATGTATAATGTATCCATGTGCATGAATAAAGATTCTCAAAGATGGGATGAACAAAGCTGGTTATGTATAATAAAAATTAACTGTTATTTCTCTTTGACAGGTGGAATTATGAGAGGACAATGAAGTATAATACGATAGCTTCCTATTTCCTGGGAGAAATGTGGGGTGGGGCTTAGGCTCTAAAACTTAGGTACAAAATTGCATAGTATATATTGTAGTGTAGTGTAGTGTAGTGTAGTGTGGCATAATGTAGTACAATAGAGTATAGTGTAGTACAATAGAGGGTGGACCCTCCCCAAAAAACAGAATGATCTTTTGGAGGGCAGGCCTCTTGTAGCACAGGCTTCCACCACTGGGTGAGTGTTCTAGGAACCCATCTGTATCATGGTATTATCTGGCATTGTTTTTGAGAGATTGCATACAGCTTCAATGATTTATTTTTGGAGACTCAGCTCACTTCAGGATAGGTGATTTATACAAACAACATGTGGCATGATAAAGCACATACCCACACCTCACTGAGTGTTCAGCAGTTTTTGACCAAAACCAGCATGAATGCTGTTGCCCACCACCTATATTCATCCAGTCTCACCCTGAGTGATGTTTTTTGTTTCTCCAGGTGAGAAAAGTCCTCAAAGGGAAACATTTCACTATGTGGAAGAGCTGAAACAAAAAATGGCCAAAGCACTAAAAGGCATCAAAATTAATGAGTTCAAAAACAGTTTTGAGCAGTGGAAAAAGTGTCTCGATAGGTGTATTAATCAAACAAAGAGTACTTTGAAGGTGACTAAAGTTTTAACACGTAAGAATAAATACACAATTTTTTTATAAATAAATTTCAGTGTTCTGGGGGGACCCCCTCATATATTTTACAGTATAGGCTATAGTTCCTGGCCAAAGAGTTTTGGTTTATTTGGGGAGATGTGATTATTATGTGAAACAGCGGAGAAATCATTAAAGACTAAATGATAACTAAATAGTATGGGCGAACTGTAGACCTTAGAAGCTCACAGGAAGCAAGTTCTGTTGGTCAATGAAGGCTCCGTGGAGATGACATTTGAGTTATACCCTAGCGGATAGATCTGTGATCTGTTCAGGCTAAGGGAAGAAGACAAGGCAGCCCAGTCTGAGGAGAAAAAGAGAGAACCTAAATGAAATGAGCTTCGTGCATTTGAGCAACATGAAGAGACTTGTCTCACTAAGAGCAGAGAGTACATGTAGAGGAAAGGGGAAGCTGTTGGTTTAGTAGAGGAGAGTCAGACCAGGAAGGGCCTCCAAAACTTGGCAAGGAATTTCTGTTTGATAGTAGGGAGTGGTCAGATGAAAGCAATGTCTAAGGCACATTTGTCTGGTGTCCACATGCAAAATAGATGAGAGCAGGGGAGGCTGAGCTCAGGGAGGTACCTTAGATGGCTGAGGTACTGATCCAAGAATGAGCTGGAGAGGACTGGAAGGGAGGCAATGGCTACGGGAGGCAAGAGCAGACACAAGGAACAGAATGAAAGAGGTCAGTAGATGAGCTGACTGAGTATCAGAGGTATTCGAAGTGATTGAAGACAAGGTTTCAAGTCCAGAAAATAAAAGGGGAAGTAAAACTGGTGTTGATAACTATTGAAACCAGGATGGTAGCCGGTTGTATAGAGAGCAGTTCATTTGTAGACAGCTTGAGTTTTCACATGGACATCCAAGAAGAATTATCTTTAAACTTGAGATATAAATCCAGGGCTTAAAAAGTCTATCTTTGGCATTCAGAAGTCTAGTGTGGGAGCTGAGGCTATGATAGTTAAGCCTTGAGTCTCTCTAACAGTTATAGGATTAGAGGAAGAAAAAAAAGCCATAGAATCTTGGAAATCACATTTTCACTCGTCACAGTCACTATGGGTGTGAAGAGAAAAATGAATGGAGAAAAAGTGTGTTAGACTCTTAGTATCCCTTAAAATATCATCAAAGAAACTGTTGGGTGGCTAAGAAGCTACTCATAAAACTTTAGACCAGAGCTGTCCAATCTTTTGGCTTCTCTGGGTCACATTGAAAGAAGAATTGTCTTGGGCCACACATAAAATACACTAATGATAGCTGATGACCTAAAATATAATCACAAAAACATCTCATAATGTTTTAATGAAGTTTACAAGTTTTTATTGGGCTGTGTTCAAAGCTCTCCTGGGCTGCATATGGCCCATGGGCCTCAGGTTGCATGAGCTTGGATTAGACCTTCTTAGGATCCACACAAAATAGCCACCTATTGCATAGATAGAATATAAGCACTATAAGCACAAGAATTTTTTCCTTGATTTGCTCATTCATGCATCGTAAGCACTAGAATAATGTCCAGTACACTGAAAACACTCAATAAATATGTGTTGAATAAATGAGGACATGAATGAAGAGAACAAGAAAATGAGATATGATGAAATTGATACTTTGTTGCTCGAGCTACACAGGTCCTTTCACAAAGCAAACCATGCAGCAATTTGCATTTCAACTACATGAATACGTGAGGTAAATCCTTCCTGGATTAGAGGCCAGTGTTCTATGGGCAGGGGTACAGCAGGGCTGGAGAAGGAGCTTCACTCAATGGGGAAAGGGAAAGCCTCCCTGGGATATTTAAAATCGTTTTTTCTAAGTCCCCTGTTAGAGATAACAGGCTGTGTGAAAAAAGCCCAACGCAGGCGGGGTGATCTCATACTTAGTAAAATTCCCTGAAGCATGCATAGTCATTGTTTTATTCGAGGCCAACATCTGCAGCCAACATCACTCCTCCCAGCACTAAGCTTCAGATTGAATCCACTGGGACGTCGCCATCCCCAAAAACACGGCGTTCCCAGCCTCTCATACTTCCTGCATGTGTGATGCAGGGGTCTCCCCCAAAGGGTGGAGTTGTAGCTACAAGGGGCCCTTCATTCCGAAGCCTAAAGGGGTTAGCACTCTCCAACTTGCTGGGTGGTTGTCTACGAGTTAATAAGCTGAGGCTGCCTTTAGTCAGACTTTGGCCTCTCTGGGTTCAGATGACTAAACTTTTGTAATTTCTCACTCCTCTGATTTGATGGGTGGTATTTCTGCCAGAAAGGGACAAAGTCTGTCCAAAGGATTCTCTTTTCCCATCAGAAATCCTGTCTGATGTCTAAAAATGTGAGGAGAGAAAACTAGGGATCAGACACATTCAAGGTTATAAGGGATCTTAGAGAGTCTATGTTTCGGGGTCCTAAACTCATACAAACAAGGGCAGGCAGATGACAGAGAATTGTTCAGGGGAGAGGTAGGGTCTGTGTCAAACTGGAGACTTGATGACCCATCCCAAGGGTTCACATTGAAGGACTATACAACCTGCTGCCCAGACAAAGCACATCTGTGTACTGGTTAGGCCTCTGAGCCAACTCAATCCATCTTATAAATGAGGTGCCCAAGACCCAGAGAAGAAAGAACATTCTGCAATAGAAAGAACACTGCAATGGAAATCATGAAACCTGAGGTTCTAGACCTGACTGCACACAACAAATGACCTTGAATTAGGCTGACCTCTTAATATTTTATTTCCTTATCTGTAAAATGAAGAATTTCGCTAAGATTATATTTTTTAAAGATTAATTTTATGGTGGGTGTTTTGTTTTGTTTTGTTTTTGCAGATACAGAGAAAAAGAGACGGAGAGAGACAGAGAGAAGGGGAGGGCCTAGAGCAGTCTTTATAGTTGTATGTCATCAGTTTTTGACATGGTTTTGTTCCACGCAGGTGGGCAGGGGCCTCCCACATGGGAGGCACACCCCCTCGAGCTGGGGGCTGAACGGGAAGCATCGCAAATGGGAAGCTTGCCCTGGCAAGAGTTGAACTGCAGCCATACTCCAGTTCAGCATGTGTGTCCACACGGGCCAAGGCTGGGATTTGATCTTTGGTCCCCAGGGCTGCAAGGTAAGCGCTTAACCCACTGAGTCATCCCGGCTTCCCCCCTAAGATCTTTGTGTGGTTTAAAATTCTAGAACTCCCCAAGCTCACCCAACAAGTCAGTGACAAATCTCAACCTGAAGCTCAGGTCTCCTGGTAGAATATTCTTTTTACTAAAGTGAACTGCCTGAGAAAGCAACGCAGAAATGCCTGGAAGACAACGTTTGCTTCTTACGGCATTTGCTCACATCTTGGGCAGGCTGTGATAATCAAGGGGTGTGGGAGGCCCAAATCGCCTCTGAGCCACATGTGGGGCTTTCTTGTTCCTACTCTGTTGAGTGCCCGCCTGTCTGAATTCAGGCCTTCGAAAGATGTGGCCTCAGAAGATCTGAGTGTGTCTGCTCCTTGCCATTGAATGTGATCCAGCCAACAACAAAAGGACCCAACTAGAAAGAGACGTGGATCTTTTTCTTTGATTCAGCTTTTGAAAGGTTTTGGTCTGGGGTTTTTTTTTTCTCCTCAGTTTTTAGAGAAACTCCCTCCTTCTCGCTTTTCTTCTGCTGGAATGCAGAGAAGTGAAGAACTACTCAAGAGCTTCTGCTACAGCCCAAGGTAAATCCTCATTCTATGGTTCTCATTTCCACTATCTTTTCTAAGCCCCTTTATTTTATTTGTGTGTGGTGGTGGTGGTGGTGGTCTTTATTAGAAGAAATTATGTTTATCTATCTATTTTTTATTCTCTGTGTCATACCCATTAAATGTAAGTTGGATGAGAGCAGAGACTCTCTATACCTTGTTCAACAACACACCCCCAGTGCACCAAGCACTGCCTAGTCCATAGTGAGGTAGAGCAAATATTTAATGGACAAATAAATGACTGTTCATGGTTCCATAGCTAATTAGTGGAGGAGTCAGGTTTTTTACCAAGGTTATTCAACTTTTAGTTATTTTCCTTAAACTACTAGGCCTGAGAGCAGTAACTCAGCCAGTGAATTGTCTAAGGATAAGGGTACTAGGCCTGAGCATCAGGATAGCACAAATTAGAAGAGCCAAGTTTATCCAAATTCTAGTCCAAGCTCTCACTGGCCAAATTATACAATGTTAATTCTAGACAAGATCTTAGAAATCACCTGATCCAAAGATTGTCAACATGCTTATAACATCACAAACTTTTCTGTCAAATACAACCTTGTACAGAACCCCAATATATAAATCAAATAAAACAGTGCTACTCTGGTAAAAGCAGAGAAGGTACCAAAGCCTTTAGGCCTCTACTTTGCTCCATTCAGGTCACCTCAGAGGCAACTCTGTCAAACAGTGTGAAAATCACTGAGTTCGATTGCCAACCCACTTTCAGAATCCTTAGAATGAGGGCCCTCTTTCCATGAGGGCAGCCTATTCTATTGTTGCAGCAGTTACAAGGAAGCTCAATCTCTTCTTGGTCCAAAATATCCATTTCGCCCCCCAAAGAGCTACCCTTCTCTAGTTCTTGCCAGCTGTCAAAAGACAAAGATCAGTAAGAAACAGTCTTTGTCTTGAATGAGACACACCAGAGTTTGAAGACCAGCTATAAGCTACTTATCTTCTCCAGCCTTAAATATCTCTTTTATAGGTTACAAATATGATAGTACATATCCCATAGTAAAGACTGTGGTGAACGCTAATGACAGTACCAAGAAGGACTTAGTACGATGTCTGACATAAGGTAAGTACTCAATAAATTTTAACTATTGTTGTCAGGATCATCGTCTTTGCGATTACTTATTACCACCTCGCCCCCTTACTACCACCACCACACCAACTACTATTACTTCTCCTCAAGAAACCTGCAAGCTGCTCGAGGAAGCAACTCAGTGTCCAGTAAGCTATAATTCATCATGGTAAGTTCTATTATGGAGGCCTGCACTAAATATGTTTTTAACTATTAGCCTACAGCATCAGGAAACTAACTTAGCAAATACATGATACCCATTTATTTCTCCACTATGCTGTGAAAGGCTTTGATTTTTCCTGATCACACCAATTAAAATCATTCATACAGTGGCCAAGTCCTGGAAACAACCAAAGTATCCTTTGATAGATGACTGGATAAAGAAGTGGTACATTTACACAATGGAATACTACTCAGTGATAAGAAAATATAAAATATTGCCATTTATGACAACATGGATAGATCTTAAGATCATCATGTTAAGTAAAATAAGTCAGACTGAAAAAATTAAGAACCATATGATTTCACTTATATGGGGAATAGAAAACTGAAAGTAAGAAAGAAACAAAAACTCATGGACATAGTCCATAGTTTAGTGGTTACCCGAGGAAAAGAGGGGAGGAGGTTGGCAGAGGAGGGAGGGGACATCGAGTATATGGTGATGGAAAGAGAACTGACTCTGGTTGGTGAGCACATAATGTAATACAAAGATTATGTAGTGTAGAATTGTACACCTAGAACCCATGTAATTTTTACCAACCAATGTCACCCCTATAAATGTAACAATTAATAAAATAAAAGATATAAAAATAAAATCATTCATGTCCTGTAAGACCTCAACCCACATAGGAGTATCATTGTCATCTGGAAACTTGTTAGAAATGCACAAGTTCATGCTCCATTTTAGATCTGCTGTAGCAGAATCTGCATTTTAATGGAAGTTCCAGTTGCCTCCTTGTGAATTAAAATTTGAAAGGTACTATAATTTCTTCATCTGCAAGATTAAGAGGCAGATATTTTCTGTGCCTGCCTTACTAGGGTTCATGAAAGAACTGAATTGGGATGCATAAAAGCACCAGAGAACAAATCAACTGTGAATTCCTCCATACCTACAAGATGTCTTTACACATAGAACTTGTCAAACACTGATTGATTTATGGAAGGACTACCCCAGCAGGCCATCCTATTTGACCATCTACATCATTTTTTAAATATCTGGACCTTCATACTATTTTTGTCTTATAAACTACATATAGTCTCTGTGAACCTCAGGAAATTCCATTCAAGTGATTTATGCCTTAGAGTATATTCATGTTCTTGAGCCTTCCTGGTCCCTGTGTGGTCATCTTTCAGAATTCAATTTGACCTACAGTTATTACTCCCACTCTATTTTATGGAACACTTTTAGCCAGCTACATGATTTCATGGATTTAAACACATCATTATTGCCATTATTTCATAGCCCACATGCCTAAAATAATACATGACACATTTTTTAAATGCATCTGAAGACTTATTCTAAATTTTTATTATCTAGGAATTAATAAAAATCTACTTATTAAATCTTGCCACCCAGGATACCTAAGACTTCGTTCTAGCTAGCAGTGGGGTGCTCAAAACAAATTTAAGGGCAATATACTCTGAGGTATCACAAGAACGTTGGAGCCAGACACCACAGGGGAGCATGAACACCTAGATATCAGTACAGCCAATGAATGCCCTCTTAGGTGGCCCAATGTAAAAACAAATGATTCAACACTGCAAAGCCTACAACTGATTTCACAGAGGTGAGCAATGCAGGCACTTAGTATAAAATATTCCTCAAACTCTCTAGAGGACCAGTTATAAGTCAGGTCTTATTAGGGAAATGTGAGGAAGTGGGAAGGATCCAAAGCAAGGGCTCTCAAAGTCAGAAGTAAGAGGTCATTCTGAAGGCACCTTAGACTGGTACTCACTACCCCATTCAGCCTTCTTTTCATTATAAAATGCTACGTAAAGAAAAGCAGTGACAGGAATAGCAGAAAGCCATGGGGAAGTGTTCCATATTACGTACATCACCATGACCATCTTCCCTTTGTCTTGGGGTGCTTTGTTCTGTTACAGCATTCCTCCGTTGCTTCTGTTCACATCCTAGTGTGGGTCATTCCACCTGCAGTTTCCCAGCTATTATAGCTTTGTCCTGGGGGCCTTTGGCCACCCTGTTTAAGGAATGTTGGGGCTGACTTCAGCAGCAATGTATCTCTGGGGAGAGACAGCAAAAATTCTGGCTCTACTGTGACCAGAAGTCATGGCTTGCTCTTCTTCATGGCCTACTACTCATGAGATGGAAACCAAGACATGGACTGGGGATCCTGCTGGCCTATAGCCTCCTCTGCTTGAGCAGTTCCATCTATTATCTCATGGTCCCTATAGCTGGACAGGGTATAGAGTACAATTAGTTTAAACTCTCATTCACATGTAGCTTACTCTCTGGAATTCACAAACACATCAAGTCTGCAATCTTGAGTCTTCGAACTCTACCTGCTTTGTAACTTCACAGAAAGCTCATAATTCTCCTCATTGTCAGCCATTATGCAGATTCTGAACAGTCAAGGCAATCCCAACTTTACATAAAAGTTTCCTTTACTTCTGGGTTTGCTTCTAATTCTATTCTAATTAGAAATTTTTACATTATTTTTAATACGATGGCGCATTAAGAAACCAATGATACAATGGGAGTATAATACAAGTTATTCAATTAGATCAAGCTTGTCCAACACACAGCCTGTGAGCCACATACCACCCAGGACAGCTTTGAATGTGACCTAACATAAATTTGTAAAATGTCTTAAAATATATAAATTTTTTGCAATTTTTTTTTAGCTCATTGGCTATGGTTAGTGTTAGTATATTTTATATGTGGCCCAAGACAATTATTTTTCCAATGTGGCTCAAGGAAGCCAAAGAGTTGGATTGGAAACCCCTGAGTTAGATGGAGGATATGACGATGCTTTTAATGCAAATTATAAATTCTATCCCTGCAGAAACGATAATAAAGGCTCTTGCCAACAGCTCCTCCCTTTCCCTCCCTCTGCCTTTTAAATGACCCTGGTGCTTCCCCATGGGTCTCCCCAACCCACCCTGGTCATAGCCTGACTTGCCCTCTCCTATTCGGAACCGTGAGTAATAAAATACCTTTTCAATGACAATCACTTCCTGATATGTTGGTCCTTCTATAACCCAAATTTTCTATTAGCATGCTATTCTTCAAAGCATTGGTCAAATAGGAGCCCAAGTGTGATTGCTAATCAATGGTCTTGCCTAAGAAAAGGAAGCAGTTAGTAATGCCTGAAGCTGTTCCGGCAGCGTGCTGAGAAAGGTGCAGACATGGAGACGTCCACATTGCCCATCAGGCTACCTGCTACTGTGCTGCCGTCTCACTCCCCGTATTGTGCCCGAGCTTGAACATCACATGTGTTTCCTTCTGGGCCTTGGATGACTCATGCTCCTAAGTGGAATTCTGGGGCTACTCAGAGCATAAGGAACTGATCCATGTTGAGGTGGAAACCACCAGAGCCAGGAACCATTTCTAAAAGGAAAGTATGGCAGGAATGAGGAAGATGAGGAGGAAAAGTGAACACTGGGACTATGAACCAAGAAAATGAGGCTGGGCTTGTAGTGGAAAAATGGTCCAGGCTGCTCCCTCTCCAAACCAACTCTCTCTCTCTCTCTCTCTCTCTCTCTCTCTCTCTCTCTCTCTCTCTCTCTCTC
>PVKE010027674.1:0-21437 GCA_004027555.1 Craseonycteris thonglongyai | reverse complement strand
AGGCCCCGAGGACCGAGGATCGAATCCCGGCTCCGGCCCAGGCAGGACCCACATGCTGAACTGGGGAGTTCCCACAGTTCGGTTCTCTAGCTGTCTCTGTCTCTGTCTCTCTCTCTATCTGTCAAAAGTAAAATAGAAATAAATATGCACTGAAGATAAAATAATTACTCTCTATAAATATAAAAAGATATAAAAAAAACAACAACAAAAAACACCTGTCAATTGGGTTTAGAAATAAGGAGGTCAGTGTTACTATTGACCTTGCCATAGCAGTTTCAAATGAAGCAATGGGCAGAAGCCAGACTGCAATGGGTTCAGCAATGAAAGAAGGTGGGAAAGTGGAAGAGCGAGTGTAGACAACTCCTAATGAGGTCCTAAATTAATAAAATGTTTTTATTAGGTACCATATAGCAGATTTAGAATTCTAAGACAGATTTTAGGCAAAATATTTTTTTAGTAAAATTTCTATATTAGTCAGGGACCAACCAGGGAAATAGAAACCATTATAAATATTTGAAATAGAGGGAATTTAACCTTAGTGAGATTATAAAATGGTATTTCATATGGTTAGATGTGTTTCTGCAGGTATACGTGTTGGAGTGCAGGCTGAGTTCAGCTCCTCCTTGCCTTTTGGCTTGGTGTCTTTGTGCAGATCCTAACCTGCGGAACTGTATCTTATAGCCCTGGTTTTATGCCCATTTTAAAGAAAGAGATTAAGTAATTTGCTCAATGTCACCTGGTTAATAAAGTGACAGAGATTACCAATGCAGACTTCTCAGCTAATTGCTAGTGATTTCTTCCTCTTTAACTGTTTGAAAGCTCCAACTCTTCAGTCCTAGGAACAGTAGATGAAAAGAGATTCCTCTCTGGTCATTGACAGGATCTTATGATGTCTTTTGAGGTAAAATACTTCCCTCTTTTATATTCAGGATGACTGACAGTGATAACATTCACAAATCACCGTTCCTTTGCTATTGGGAACACAGGAAAGGCATAGGTAATACCTAGTGGAAATAAATGAAAAGTGGTAGATCTTGACTCTACCATGGAAGGGAATGGGTTCTTGCCATTTGCAGCAACATGGATGGACCTGGAGGGTATTGTGCTGAGTGGAGTATGTCAGACAGAGAAAAATAGTTGCCATGTGATTTTACTTATATATAGAATCTAATAAACAAATAAAACAGAAATAAACTCATAGATATAGAGAACATTTTAATGGTTGCCAGATGGGAGGGGAGTTGGGGAGGATGAGTAGAAAAGGGGAAGGTATTAAGAAGTACAAATTGGTTGTTACAAAGTAGTAATGGGGATATAGGGTGTAGCACAAGGAATATAGTCAATAATATTGTACTAACTGGGTATGGTTTCAGATGAATACTAGATTTATTGGGGTAAGAGATAGGAGTGGGTTTGGGGGGCAGAGTGAAAAAAGTGAAGTCATTAGGAAGTACAAATTAATAGTTACAAAATAGTCATGGGGATGTAAAGCAAAGCATGAGAAATCTGTCAATAATATGGTAATAACTATGTATAGTGCCAGGTGGGTACTACATTAGTCAGGGACATCACTTCTTAAATTATATAAAAGTCTAACCACTATGGTGTACACCTGAAATTAATACAAAATAATCTTGAATGACAAATGTAATTGAAAAATTTAAAAAAGGTAGAAAAGGTGAAGAGCAATAAGTTGTCCAAATTTCCAGGTATGAAACAAATAAATCACGGGGACAGAATATACAACAGAGGGAACATAGCCAACATTATTGTGATAGCATGGTACAGTGTCAGATGGTTGCTGGACTCGTGATAATCATTCCTTTAGATATATAAATGTTGAACAACTATGCTGTATACCTCACACTAATAATCTAATGTTTTGTATTAGCTATATTTTTAAATAAAAATCATGAAAGAAAAAAAAAAGAAAAGTGGTAGATCTTGGTATATTATGCGTTCTTGATAACTGTTTACCAAGTTCCACAATTCACTGATAAAACATTGTTTTGTAGCTATGAAGACCGCTTAGTCTTAGGAGGGTTTATCCAAGATTCCCTGACACAGTATTTGACTTTTTACCCTTTATTCACTTTAACCTCTCATTACATACCCTTGTAAATATACTTAGGGGCCACTAAATATATTATATTATCTAGGACACCTGGTTGATTACAAGTAGGATCTCTCAGGAACAGTAGGTATTCAAACAAGAGTGATTTCTAAACCAGTATTAATTCATAAGTCTTCTCCACTGTGCCTCCGGTATCAAAATACTTGGAGGAGTTGAGAATTATTCATCAGAAAGTTGCTAAGTGAGCATGGTATCTGAACAGGTGCTGATGAAGGGTCTTTACCTCACAATGAAGAAAACCTCTCTAGTGACCTATCCCCAAATCCTCAGTCTTTTCCATTTCTACCAATGTTTCCCACACTTTAGTCATTTATACCACCTTCATGACTTTTGCCATTCTTGCATAGCACTAATTCTTAGTTTTTATTTATTTCAGTAAACTTTTAAAAACTGAAAATATTTACTTTAGACCCATTCTAAGCAATTATTGTTCTGAAATCATGAATCTGATATGGTAATAGTTTTCTAATATACATTAAAATAAATATTAAATAAAAACACTAAAATAGCTATCAAAATGAAAGTTGTTCATGAATTTTCTAAAATCAGTGGTATGTGTTCTACACTTTGGTAAATATTGTTTTAGCTGTTACCAGAAAAATAGAGATTTTTGTCTCTCTGAACTCTGCTTGGTGTGCTAAAAACCTCTGTTCGGTGATTTTCTTCCTTAAATGTGTTACTATTAATAGCACCACGGTATCTTAGAAACATTTTAATTCTTTTCCCCACCATTTTGTATTGATACAGGCTCCAAACTGCAATACTTAATTTAAAAAATCTTTTGCAATACTTAATTTAAAAAATCTTTTGTATGGTTATGTGCATAGTAGCAAATTCTCAAATGTTTATTGTACCTAAGAATGAACATCCACTCTGAGGTAATCCAGTTTGGTTTATTGGTAGATTAAAATAAATTTTAACAGCCTGTGTTGTAGGCACAATCCACATCAATAAAATATATCATTATTTGGATAATATTCAGATAATGCTGAAAACATAAAAAAATCTGAAATATCTGTTATCTTTGTCTCCATTACCTTGGAGAATTCAGTGCCTCTTTCTAAAATGTGAAGGGTCTTGACTACAGACTTTGATTCCAACCTGTGAGACATCTTTGAAGAAACTCTTGTCCCACCTTATTATATGGGATTTAGAGAAATTAGAGAAAATGTACGTAAGTTTCCCAGTGAATCTTTTGAGACAGGAATCTTAAGGTTTTGAATTTTATTAGCCACTGGCATTCTTTTCACTAGACTGTTTCTTGAGTGATTGGCTAACTTTGCTTATAGTACATAGTAGCTGGCATCATGATGTAGGTGCTCATTTACAGTCTATTTAACAATGGAATGAATTCCTGTCTATTTTTCTACATTGCAATTTATTACCACCACTAAGCTAAGATCTGTCAGAGAGAATCAGAAAATAGAATAAGCTGACTTTACTTTCTTGGGACTCCCATCAAGGATCAAGTGTTTACTAAACTGTGTTTAGTTGGTTTTTTTTTTCAGTGTTTATGTTCAATTTTGGAATTACATTATTTTCATTCATTGCTCACTATTGAACTTTAGTTCTCATCAGAATTCATTTTTTCTTTATCAGAGCTAGCTCTCAAAAGATGTATATATTGTTTCATAAAGAATCATTTCATTGTAGTAACTGAAAGCAACGAAATTCTGTTTTTTTCCCCACAGAGTGAATAGCAGAAAACATTTGCTAAGTATTTACAAAAAAAAATGTTCATTTTAGAAAATATCTCCAAGTTTTCCGTACTTAAAAATGTAGTTGGTTATCATTTTATCTACACAATTTGATATCTTGCTCTTTTTACTTCATATTTTCCCATTACATAAGATGTTTTGAAAGGGCAACATAAAATTCAAAGTGAGTTAAAATACCTCAGAGCACCAGGAGTATTATTAGTGGCTCTCTCCTACACTGTTACAGTGATTTAAGATAGTAGCCACCTCAAGGATAATGTGAAATTTTGGTTTAAAACCAGAAATTATTAAAAATGACAATTATGTTAAAATATACTCTGGTTTGACTTTTGTTAAATATAAACTTTTAAAAACAATTCACTTTGAAAATAGTCTTACAAAGTTTTGTGCCAACTAGATAAGTTCTGACAAATTCTTGGCGGAAGAGCCAGAACTAACAATGGTGGTTCTGGAAATGGAAAGTATGAATTAAGTGGAACCTGTACAGTACCTCATCCTCCAAGCCTGAGTGTCAGAGAATTTTGGGATTTGTACTTCTGAATGAAATATTCAGCAATTTCTTCAGGTTCAGAGGATGGAAAATGATGGAAATTAAACCAAAATAAAAAAACAAAACAGAACAAAAAGCTACACTTCACAAACAGTCCATTGTCATACTTTTTGGAGGGATGGGAAAATACTAAGAAATTTTATCTACTTTTTTGTGGAACAGAACAAGAATATTTGATTGATGAGACCATGAAGTATCAAAATGACCCTCGGTCACTCCTAGGTTTAACCAGTACTCCCTGCTGTGAGGTGGCTCATATATTGAAGCCTTGATGAACAACCTAGCCAGCACAATGTCCTTCTTCATTCTGGATCAGAGGGTGTCTCCTTTCCAAAGAGTTGGACCCCCAACTCTATACGACAGGCTAATGTTCTTTATAACTTCCCAGGGTGGCAGTGGTCAGAGTCTCATCCCTGCCCTTAGTGGGAGGAAAAGGAAATACACCATCTCCACCGGATTTAGCCACTCGGATAGGGACGGAGAATGCCCGGATGTGAAGCAAGCGCTTCAGAAATAACCAGAGGGCCCAACTGCCACGGGTTGCAGTAGGAAAAAGGGCAGAGAAAGCTACAAGGGCTGGAGGGAGGGCGTTACTCCTTTTCGCTTTTATTTTTGGTGTTAGGAAAAGGGAGGTGGTCATGTCTGGCTTGCAACACTCGCATAGGGAAAATCTAGAGCCTCTTCAGATTGAAGACCCCACACAAGAATCTAGACATAAGTGGCCCAGGGCCAGCCTTGTGCCCACAGGCCCAACGGGCCGGTCTGCGAATAGACCTGTGGGTCCCACTACTGCGGCCTGTAATATAAGCAGTAGGGAACGCGCGGCTGGAGTTGGGGGTGGGACAACGCCGGCTTTCTGAGCGCTGATTGGCTGGTCACGCTAGTCGCCCGGTGCCATTTGTTGTTGGAGCGGCGTCCTGCACGTGCAGCCGTTTAAGCGGCGTCCTGGCCTTCGAGGATCTGGAAGAACTGGCCGCGGAGAGGTAAGTGGGCTGGTGGCTTTCCTTGCGGCATGGATTTCAACCTGGCCATCTGAGCTTCCCAGTAGCGGGCCTTTGGGTCATAGGAGGAACTGATGGGGCAGGTGGGGTTTTGAAACTTTTTCGGGGACTTTTCTGTTTTCTCTCCGAAGGTCCTAAAGCCCTGTGGATGCCTAAAGTCTGGGCTCAGGCCCTGCCGAGAAGGCAAGGGAGCCTTTTTGCCCAGCCCCTGTGCGGCTTTTTTCCGTACAGGAAGGACTGTAGTACTATTTGTGTACTAACGCTCCTTGGCGAAACTATTTGACGTTTATTGGAGGGATTTCGTCTGGCTAACCCTTCTCCCCTTCCCGCTAAACTTCAAGGCCTCAGTCCCTGGCCTCCACCCTCAAAAAATTATCAAAAACCCCAAACCAAAAATCTACCTTTCAAAGGCAGAAACCTTGTGTAGTATCAGAAAATTTCCCCACCCCTTAATATCCGATAAACCATTTGGAGACTCTTCGAAGGAGAAGGTAAATTCTACAAACAGATTTTAGGGCAAAGCCTACCTAAGTAAACATCTGTGGGGACCATGGTGATTGCCAGGGTGATTAGGGAAGTAGTTCAACAAAATTTTAGTATATATGCTACCTAAGCAAGCACGCAATTGTTAAAATAAAAAGGATGGATATAAACGTCACCTCTACGAAAGAAACAAAACTTAATTCCCCCTTTTACAAGAACTTTTGCGGGAAGATCACCTAGTTGAGTAGTTTCAGGAAGTGTGAAATGATGATAGTTTATGCTTTTAAAGATAAAAGATTCTTGGGGAAGCTGGGATGGCTCAGTGGGTTAAGTGCTCACCTTGCAGCTCCAGGGACCGAGGAACGAATCCCGGCCCCAGCCCCAGCCCCTGCCCGTGCGGACCCATGTGCTGAACTGGGGAGTTCCCCCAGTTCAGTTCTCTCTCTGTATATCTCTCTCTGTCAGAAACAATAATAATAATAATAATAAAAAGGATAAAGATTCTGATCTAATTTGAGACCAAATGTGTCTGTTTGTATTTTTATAAAAGTAGAACTGGAGCCCACCATGGGAGATGAAGATTGGGAAGCAGAGATAATCAAACCTCATGTGTCTTCCTATGTTCCTGTATTTGAGAAGGTAGTAAAATTTAAAGTTTGTAATTATTAAATGCTATAGATTTATCAAACTTGAAAATCACTATGATAGGAAAGGTTTAAATTATGATCTGCACTTTATGCTACACTGGACTTAAGCATACTGTGTATATTTATTTCATATGGTGCCTGGAATTGAGTATGACTGACTGTCATATCTTTCAAATGTACCTTTTTAGAATTTTTGTGCTACTCAGTATAATGTACCTTGTTTCTTGATATTGGGAATACTGACTTGAATATAATTTTTGTTAACAATTCTATTTTTTGATTCTTAATACACATTTGTGTGGAATCAATTTGTAGTAAAATTTTTGCATTTGTCTGCAAACTTAACACCTGGTGCTGGTTTGGCAATAATTATTTGGCCTGTGTGACTTTAAGGAACATGGTACAATTAACAGTTTTTGCTGCCTTGGTTAAATAAAAAATGCAGAAACTAAAGATGTATATGTGACCTTTTTTATGACATTTTTATATAGGAGACATCTTAGGTCTTTTATTCATGCTTGTTTTCTTTAAGGGCACCATTTTGATTGGTTTTTCTAACTGAATTTCCATTTCTAGAGAAAGCTGAGCTTCTCTTTAAGTTTATAGTGTCTCCGAGACATCTTGGATTGGTATCATTTTAAACAGTATTTATGGTCAGTCTTCTCTGAATTCTTCTCAGGATCTTATATGGAAGTTTAATGTTGACACATGCTTATATAATCTTAAATATTGGCTACTGTTCTAGTAGTTCTTAGAACTTCCCAATTCTAGATTTTGAAGTGAGTATACCACCTGGGGATAGAACAATGAAAGATATGAGGTGAACTAAAATTTGATAATGTAACAATTATATAGTCCAGAAATCTCAGGGCTTAGGTGTTTGTACATTGCATGCTAGCTTGTTGGAATGAATGAGTATGGTGACTGTAGCAGGATATTGGGTGTGCTTACTAGCTGGAATGCTTCTTGTTAGATACCATGGCAATAACTCTACACAGTGATCACTTGTATCTAATTTATATGCCCTTTATTGTGTGTAGCACATTTCAGAAGACAAATACTCTGATTAAAGTGGAAACAGCTTGATATGAGTTCAGCCACAATTAAAATTTTATTAAGCAGAAGCAGCAATGTTTATTATATTTAGTTAGATATGAAAATAAAGTGTTTTTTTTTCTGTTCATGTCTATACTGTGGTTCTTAAGTAGCAGGACAAAATGTGACCTGTGGATGTAATTGAGTTGGCAGTGAAGTGCTGGAGCCTGAGGAAGATTTATAGCAATTTCTGCTTCTAGTCATCAGTGAGATGTGGGAGGATACTGTGTCCCATTACTGAATAGCACAAAAATCGAGAGCATGGAAGATCGTATATGCTGGATAGGAGCAAGTTGTGTGAGATGGACAATATGCTTATCCCCCAAAAACCCCAGATAGTGGCCTTGGAGGAAAATGCTCTGATTTATCTCTGAAACCTAAATGATGGAGTCAGGGAAGAGTGACAAAAAGGTGTGAGGAGACCAAGGGGAAGGCTAAAGAAATGGCAAACATGGCAGAGATATTGGTTGAGCTAGTCAGGAGGATAGGGAAAAGTGAATCCTATTGAAAGAGGGTCAGCATTTCACAGACAATGGATTCTAGTAAACTGATGGAGATTGGCTGACACCTGGGAGAAGCTGAAACCAGTGTGTTGCTCTTTTTTTTCTCTGTCTATATTCTGGTTTTTGCTGTAGTTTGTGGTTGACAACTGTGATATGGATTTTGAATTGTTAAATGTTTTTGTTTGGGGACATTACTTTTATTTGGAAAATGCTCTCACATGCAGAAATTAGGACCCACGTTGTAAACTCTTGCAGCAATCACATTTATACCTGGGCTTTGGTTGTTACTTCTAAATTTTGAGGTGCTTTGTTCTTTCTTGTGTGACCTGCTAGCTCCCTGAAACTTTGGATCTGTGTGTGACACATGAGACTCAGAGTCAGAGTTCTCCGTCTCTGATTGTGTTTAAGGGACAGCATTAATTCTAGAAAATGACCACACACAGCACTTGCTGAAGAAACTAAAGAAGGGACCAGACTTCAACTGAGGATTTGAATGGGGGCTGATCTCAGTAGGACCAATGAATCAAAAGAAGGGATGGAGGATGGTATTGTCTGTATTTAGGACTTTAATTTCTGGGTGAGACCAAAGGAGGATCAATGTATTTTGTTCAAAATTTAAATTTATGTTGCACACTATCTGAGATAACCCATCTGGTCAGTTTATTTGGACACTATAACTCAGCTTTATTTAACATGGAACCTAGAATAGGAGATGAGATCTTGGTATTTGGTGCAGGTTGATGTAATACTCTGATTCATTTCAGGGGATTCTGGGCATAAAATGAGAGATATGTGCAAAGGCCCTTAGGGGCTGGGAAGGAAATCATGGAACTCTCTGTGTTGAACCATAAAGTGTCTAGGGAAGAGGCATCTTCAAAATTCTTAAATTGTCTAGCTATAAGTTCATTTGAATAGCAGATCTCAAAAGTATTTGAGGTCCAAACCCTATCATGTTTAAAAAGAAAAACAACTCACCATGTTAATAGAAGTATTCATTTGCTTGGAAAAGATAAAGACTTAAAAAAATGTATATTCCAGAATTGAAAAAAATAAGAGTGTATACAAGGTGAAAATAAATGTGTTCCTCACAATAAAGCAGATTATTTGCAGCTACATATGAAAAATATTTATAGCTGCATTTGCCCTTACATGTAAACATTTTGAAGTTTCTAAATTGGTTCATTTTAATGGTTTAAAGGGTCATAAATGGTTTGCAGCTAAATGTTCTAAAAGTAAGCTAATGATAAGATATATGATTCATTCAGTAAATTTTTATTGAGCCCTACTAGGTGCAGGAGATAATGGTGACCATGATGGATAAGGTACTTGCTACTGTGGATGTTAAATTTTATGTGGGGAGACAAAATAAGCACATTTAAGAACCAAATAATTTTTTTTAAAGATTTATTTTTATTGTTTTTTTTTGACAGAGACAGAGAGAAGGGCGAGGGCCCAAAGCAGCCTCCATAGTTGTACATCATTAATTTTGATATAGTTTCATTCCACAAGTGGGCATAGGGCTGCATAGGGCTGCACAGGGCAAGAACCAGGCCGGAGGCCTCCTGCATAGGCCCCAGCAAGAACTGAACTGGGGGCACACCCCAATTCAGCATGTGAGTCCACACGGGCTGGGGCCAGGATTCAATCCTTGGACCCCAGGGCTGCAAAGCAAGTGCTTAACCCGCTCAGAGGTCCTCAGACTTTTTAAACAGGGGACCAGTTCACTGTCCCTCAGACTGTTGAAGGGCCGGACTGCGGGCCCAGGACGAGTCGGCTGCTAAGCAGGACTGGCAGTGGCGGCAAAAACACCCTGCGGGCTGGATAAATGTTTTCAGCGGGTCGCACGTGGCCCGCGGGGCCGTGTAGTTTGAGGATGGCTGCAAGCCATCCTGGCTTCCCCTGAATTTTGATTTTCATGTATAAGGGTTTCAAAGCTCTATCCCGAAAGTTTTGCTGTGAGTAGAGGAAACTTATATGAAAGGAAATAAAGGAGTGGATTGAAAATAAGGATACCCTAGGGCAGGGGTGGCGAACCTTTTGGCGATTGAGTGCCAAAGTTTATGAAATAAGAGTATACTCGCTTGACTCGCGTGCCAACCCATCAAGTGAGATAGAGGTATCAATTATTTTTTTGTCTATAAGAGGAATAGGATGTTTTCATAACAAAAAACAATAATTCCGCGTGCCGAAATAATTGCTCTGCGTGCCACAGGTTCGCCACCCCACCCTAGGAGTTAGAAGTGAGAAAAAAGTTACTCAGGATCTGAGATACCTTGTGAAATGTTGGAAGGTTCCAAAATTAACTTATTTACCTATTGATTATATAACAAAAGTTGAATTTTCTGAGTATAGCAGTCATACCACTGCAAATGTAATGCATGTGCATTAAGTGAATAAATTTTTTAAGACTAAAGTAGTATCAAAGACAGTCTTCAGCTATTGCTGTGACAAGTTTGATTGAAATTAACCATGAGTAGTCTGACCCTATAACTGACATATACCACTTAATTGGGTATGTAGTGCACTTGCAAGCTACATACTACTGTATTTTCAGGCATATAAGACGACCAGGCATATAAGACGACCCCCTAATTTTACAGTTAAAACATAGGTTTAGGCCTATATTCGCTGTATAAGACTACAGCCTCGGAAATGGGGGGTAGTCTTATACAGCGAATATAGGCCTAAACCTATGTTTTAACTGTAAAATTAGGGGGTCGTCTTATACGCCCGGTCGTCTTATACGCCGGAAAATACAGTATATAGATACATATTTTTAGTGCATAAAATATTCTTCACATTAGAATAAATTTCTTTTTTAAAAGATGTGAGCATATTAATTTGTTTCACTTTATATAAACACAATTGAAGTTTTAAAAATAAATTTTTTTAGTACTTTACAGTAGAAACTGTTTTATACTATGCTCAGCCTGTGCTCTACTTTATTCTATGCAGTATTGATTGGTGAGTATACTGTAAAATACTGAACTCTAAATTTATTATACTCTAAATTGTCAGGCATTAACTTATTCATGTATTATACTTTGGTCACATTTTATTTACTTAACAGTATTTGATTATACTTTTCAGATGTATGGTAGACTAAACCAAGATATCAGCAAATATCAGATATCAGCAAATGCTTTCCATGAAAAGCTGGTTAGTAAATATTTTAGACTTTGTAGGTTTTGTGGTCTCTGTTACAGCTTAGCTATTATATACTGTGAAAGCAGCCATAGATAGACATACTTAGGTAGTCATGTTCCAATAAAACGTTATTTACAAAAAAATGGTGGCTCACCAGATTTGGCTCTTGGCTGTAGTTTGTTGATATTAACTGATATACATGCTATACATACAACGTTAAAGTGAATAATTTGGAATAATTTATAAAGGAACATCCAGTGACCCAGAAAATCTTATAGTCTACCGTTGTTTTGTTTTAACAAAATTTAACAAAGCCAAGTTGTTACATTTTCCTAGTATTTGTGAAATAGATTACACATTCTTATTGTTCAAAGTGCAAAACTAATCTTCTGTCCCTTCTTACAGGATAGGTATTCTTCTGGAGCAAATGGAGACACTTTTAACAGGACTCCAACCTCATCATCAGGTATGTGTTAAGGCAAAAAAGTGAAATCCTTTTTAGGTTAAGAGTTTTATCTAGTGAATGAGAAGCAGACTAGCAGACATCTTGTAGAGGTATTTAAAAAAATTCCTAGTGAGAATTCTCACTAGGATATTTTGGGATAGGGACCGCTTCTAGTTACACTATAGAGGTGTCTAATCTTTTGGCTTCCGTAGGCCACATTGGAAGAAGAATTGTCTTGGGCCACACATAAAATACACTAACACTAATGATACCTGGTGAGCTAAAAAACAAAACAAAACAAAATATTGCAAAAAGTCTCATAATGTTTTCAGGAAGTTTATGAATTTGTGTTGGCCCACATTCAAAACTGTCCTAGGCTGCATGTGGACCACAAGTTGTGGGTTAGACAAGCTGGAGTTATAGAAAGGGAGAGAGGGGAGAGTATAATACTAAATTATACGCTGTGTTATTTGATTTAGTAGGTTTGCCATAAAACGTTTGCTCAACCTGGATGTTGCATGTTTGGCTTTCAGGCTGCTTGAGAATTGTCAGGGTCCCTGACATAAGGGAATAGGAGACTGGACTGTAAAGTTGAAGCAGATTGCAATGGTGGTTACTTGTCAGGATAACAGCTGTTTAAACCAAACCTGCCATACCATCAAGATATGATGAGTTTATTTGATATCTGAAAAGTAAGGTAGGAAAGGTCCTAGGAGAATAAAAGGAACAGTCAAGAAGGGATTTGCTGTTTTCCCTCCACCATTTCTGATGGAAAGATGGGTAGAAGTGATAAGACTTGGGCTAGGAAGTTAAACTTATGGGAGTAGTCTTATTTTGTTGAAGTCCAGAGCAGGCTGAAGTGCTATTTTTACTGTCTTAAAATTTTTTTTTGTGTGGTAAAATACACATAACAAAATTTATCATTTTAACCATTTTTAAGTGTATAGTTAAGTTGACCCTTGTACAAGGTGAGAGATAGGGGCACTGAACCCCTTTATGGTAGAAAATCCGTGGAGGCCGAAGTCCCTTACAATATATAAAATGTCATAGAACAATGCATAGAGTTGGCCCTCCACATCATCAGATTCCCAACTACGGATTGAAAATACATACATTCACATTGCTGTGCAGCCATCACCGACACCCACCTCTAGAACTTTTGTATCTTCCCAAACTGAAACTTTATACCCATTAAACAGTAACTCCTTATATTCTCCTCTCCTCAGTTTCTGGCAACCACTGTTCTACTTTCTGTGAATTTGAGTTATTAATTTACTAGGAATCTCTATGCATTTATGTAACTTACTTTTAAGTTTTACTGTAGTGCAAGGGAGAGGGGCTGGTGGCAGCAGGTAGTTTCGTCATTTCTATTATCAAAGATTAGTGGATGTGGTGAAACATTTTATAGTCAAAGGAGCTACTGGCTCACTGAAGCTTGTCCTACGGTGAAAAAACCTATGGAATAGTAGTTTCTAAAATGGGAAGGGGAGTTTGAGAGTCAGAGTTCATCAGGTTAAAGCAAATTTAATTCCCATGTTCACCTTAAGTTCAGAGTAATTCACTTTGTAGGAGTTAAATTTAGAAAAGAAGTTTTTGCTGTTTGTCAAGATACATTTATCACCTCTTCCATATCAGTAAAAATGCTTGGGGCAAGATCGGGTGAATAGAGAGGGTGGGGGCATGGGGGTCATGCCACGTATGGTAAAAAACTGCTGAGCATTCAGCGAGTGTGGCAGGTGAGTTGTCATGAAATGGGCAAGCACATTGAAAGAGTCTCCAAGAAAAATTCACTGAACCTGAATGCAATGTAGCCTCTCACAACGGCAGCCGGCGCACTGACGAAGGTGGGTTTCTAGCATACCCACCTAGGCAGGGAAGCCTGTACTGGAAGGGGCCCAGTTTTCAGAAGATAATTCCAGTTTTTTTGGGTCTCTCTCATATGTGTTCTTTTTTATTATCAATACCTATCTTGTTTTTCCTTTATTTATCTTCCATACTCTTATCTTCCATACATACCCCTTTCATGATCTTAAAATTGTACTTAGACATGTTTCTTGTCTATTTCACAAAAAATGGAATCCTGTTATACTGCATTTTGTTTTTGCTTAATGTTAGTCATGGAAACCCTTCTAAGTCAACTGGTATAGTCTTTTTTCCAGTTTAAAAAATTCATGTTGTTTTAAAATTTCAAGTAGTACCTTCACAGTTTATAATTGAAAACATTTAGTCCCTATTCTCATTCCTCATTTGACTTCCTAGTATGGAACATGAGTGTTTAGTTCCTACCCTTCCCCTTCACATGCTGCTCACATTTCTTAATAGTTATCACACTTTTTTGCTTTAAAGTCTATATTCAGGGGAAGCTGGGTTGGCTCAGTGGGTTAAGCACTTGCTTTGCAGCCCAGGAGATGGAGGATTGAATCCCGGCTCCCACCCACGTGGACCCATATGCTGAACTTGGGTGTGTCCCCAGTTCAGTTCTTGCCGGGGCCTATGCGGGAGGCTCTCGGCCTGGTTCCTGCCCTGCGCAGCCCCACACCCACTTGTGGAGTGAAACTATATGGAAAACAAATGCTGTCAACTATGGAGACTGCTCTGGGCCCTCTGTCTCTGTCTGTCTGTCTCTCTCTCAAAAAACAATAAAAATAAATCTTAAAATCTATTCAGTTTTTATATCATTATAGCTGTTCATATCCTTCACATTTGAGCCATGCAATATGTTATAGTCATACTTTCTTTTATTGTTCTGCCTTGTTTTTACTAGAATTAATTATTGACTTGTTTTATTTACTTGATCTGTGTTTCTATTGCCAATTTATTCCCAAACCCTCTGCCCAAAGCACAGATATTCAGTTAGTTTTTAACGTGTGTATCAGTTTCATTTTTTAAAATCCTTGTCTTTGATTCTTCCATCCATCTGCTTCAGTATAGAGTTGCTGCTCTTTAGGCTCCCACTGTAAGAATTGCCCTTCACCCCTTTCTTGTGTGCCACACTCCATTTTCTCTGGATTCAGTGTTTGTTTCTTTTCTGTATTGATTCTGACATTCCTCCTGTCACTTTGGTGGAGCCCGTTTTCATGAAGCTTCTTGAGAAAGGAAGAATTCAGAAATAAATTTGAGATACTACCAATTTCTTTATGCTTTATCCATAGTAAAATTTTAGGTTGGAAATAATTTTTCCCCCAAACTTCATTTGGCTTCATTGTACAAGAAATTCTGGTGATGCTGTTAAGTTTGTTAATGAGTCCTGGTCCTTTGTATGTGACTATTGTATTTTTCTAATCTGTTCTAAAACTTTTAGGGTTTTTTGTCTTCTGTATTGTGAAAATTTAATGATTATATGTGGGTCTTTTAATTTATTATACAAGACACTTGATGGGTCTGGTAAATCTGAAATTCATATCCTTCATTTCTGAGAAATTTTCGTGGGTTATTTTTTCCTCTGAGGATTATTATAATTCAATTTGAAGGCTATTTCTGCTCCCTTTATTGTTTCTTAGAATTGTTTTTTCTTCTGTTTTAGTCTGTCTTTTTTTATATGTGGCTTTCCTCAAAAGTTTGGAGATCCTTGCCTGCCTTTTTGTGTTTAAGAGAGGAACATAAAAATGCCATTGGAAACTGAACTATATGTGCATAGACACATCTTGTTGACTGATGGGCTCTACTATCAGTGATTGGGCTAGGGCCAGGCTGTTTTGTTGGGGAGAGTAGTCACCCTAGAGAGAAATCATCTAGTCTTTGTCTAGAGGATTTAAGTTTTTTTAAGTATGTTTTCTGTTTCATTTTCGTTTTTTGTTCTTCCTTCCTTCCCTCTGTTTTCTAATAGTATTGTACAGATCCTGTGATGCCTTTGCTGATTTGTTACCCATTTTTGAATGATTTAAATTCTTCCTAGACCAGCCATTTGTGAGAGGGAAGTGTCAGGGATTTTTGTTTAACCTCTCACCTTCAGTCTTTCATTTAAAGGAAGTACTTAACCGCTTCTCTTTGGCATATCCAAATTGCCAGCATCACTATTCTTGTGCTTTGGTGCCGTTATTATTAAGTAAAATACGGGTTACTTGAACACAAGCACTGTGATACCACAACAGTCTATCCTTTTTTTTAATTGTTAAATTTGTTGGGGTGACATTGGTCGGTAAAATTTACATAGGTGCCAGTGCAATTCTACATTACATTGTCTATGTATTGCAATGTGTGCTCACCACCCAGAATCAGTTCTTCCTTCATCACCATATATTTGATGTCCCTTCTTTCCACATCCCTCCCCACTTACCTTCAGGTGACCATGACTGTCCATGAGTTTTTGTTTCTTTGTTACTTTCAGTTTTATATTCCACATATGAGTAAATACATGTGGTTCTTGATTTTTTCAGTCTGACTTATTTCACTTAACGTGATGACCTCCAGGTCCATCCATGTTGTTGCAAATGGCAGTTTTTCATCTTTTCTTATCGCTGAGTGGTAGTCCATTGTGTAAATGTACCACAATTTCTTTATTCAGTCATTTGTAAAAGAACACTTTGATTGTTTCTATGATACTTTGGTTGTTTCTGTGACTTTAGTGCTGTGATGAACATTGGGGTACATATATATTTGCAGAGTAAGGTTTTTAAGTTTTTTTTTTTAGTTTTTTTTTTTTAGGGTAGATAGCCAGAGGAGGAATTGCTGGGTCATATGGTAATTCTATTCTTAGATTTTTGAGGAGCCTCTATACTGTCTATAAACAACCAATGAATATATGAAAACATGTTCAACTTTACTAGCTATTAGGGAAATGCAAATTAAATCCACAGTGAGATACCACCTCATACCCGTTAGAATGGCTATAATCAACAAGAGAAGGAATAACAAGTCCTGTAAAAGCTGTGGCAAAATAGGAACCCTCACATACTGCTGGTGGGAATGTAAATTAGTACAACCACTATGGAACACAACAGTCAATCTGATAACCAAAACAGCTACTATGTGACTCTTAGGCAGGGAGCATATAGTGTGGATACTCTGGACAAAGGGATGATTCATGTTCTGGGTGGGACAGAGCTGGATGGTGTGAGATTTCAGGCTAGTCAGAATAGCACAAAATTTAAAATTTAAATTTGTTTATTTCTGGAATTTTCCACTTGGTGGTGACAAAAGGTAAGGTGAAACCATGGATAAAGGGGGACTACTATTGTCTTTGTCTTGCAATTTGAATTTTTTACTTAGTATTATTTTTAAGAATTTATTCACTTTGCCAGTTATAATTAATTTATAATGATACTCTGTGAATACATTACATAAATTATATATAATACTATATAATATAGTATAGAATACAATATATAATACTCTGTTGTGCAACTGTACCACATATTTATATTATCTTGAAGCACATTGGAGTTCTTTTTTTGTAGTTATGAACAAAGCTGTCATGACTATCCCTTCTGTACCTAATTTGCTAAATAATTTGTTGTTGTGAATGGTGTTGAATTTTGTCATGTACTTTTATCTATGGAGATAGCTATATTTAGATATTTTGATGCTAAAATACCCTTGCATACTGGAATAAACCCAAGTTGCTCATAATGTTTTATCTAATTTATTATTATTATTATTTTATTGTTAAATTTATTGGGGCAACATTGGTTGGCAGAAATTATCAATTTATAATTTTGATTTGCTTATACTGGTTTTTGAGATTTTACATCTACTTATGTGTAAGAGAGGTTTATAATTATTTTCTGTTCTTGTCCTATCAAAGTTAGATTGGCTTTATGGAATGAATCAGGGAATCATTCTCCCTATTTCCTGGAAGAGTTGTATGACATTGGAATGAGTTGGTCTTAGAGAGTTTTAGTAGAACTTACCTGTAAAACCATAGCTAGGCATGATGCATAAATTTAATACTGATTCAATTTCTATAGGACAATTTGGTTTTTATTACTTCTTTTTTTTTTTAATTGTTAAGTTTATTGGGGTGACATTGATTGGTAACAATTACATAGTTTCCAGGTGTATAACTGTATATTATATCGTCTGTGCATCGCATTATGTGCTCACCACCCAGAATCAGCTCTCCTTCCATCACCATGTATTTGTTGCACACCCCTCCCCTCTCTCCCCACCTTCCCCTTTATTGTTTCTTGAGTCAGTTTTGCCGAATTAAGTTTCTTGGAATGTCTTCATTATTTTTAAAGTTTTAAATTTAGTAGTGTACAGTTCTTGGCAATTTTTGTTTCCTGTTGTGGTACAAAGCACATAACCCCAGATATATCCTCTTAAACTTTTATGTGTTCAGTATGGTATTATTAACTACAAGCACACTGTTATACTGCAGAACTCTAAAACTTCTCATCTTGCATAAGAAACTTTATACTCATTGAACAGCAACTCATTGAATAGTTCTCATTTTCTAGTATAAAACTTTAGGCACTGATAAGTAACCTTTTTATTTATAATTTTAAGTACTTTTAAAGTATCATTATCATTTTTTTCTTTGAGTCCTGGGCTATATAAAATTGTTTCAATTATGTACCGGTATTTCTAAGATGTAAGAAGATTTTAGACAAGTTTTTAAAAAATATTTAATAACTTCTCATTTGCATTGTGATTAGAGAATTTTATATGTGTAAGATTGATTTTTGAAATTTGTTATTGAATTTGCATTGTGGCCTCCTTCATGATCAGTTTTTATAAACATTCTGTCTGTTTTTGAAAAATGTAATTTCTTTAATTTTGGGTGATGTATACATGAAAGTACACAGTATTCTGTGGATGACTGGCTTACCTATTCTCCTTTGATCAGTTTTTTTACTGTTATAGACAATTCTTATTAAAACATCCCTCTCTCTCTTTTTTTAAAGACTTCTTTTATTGGTTTTGACAGACAGAGAGAAGGAGGAGGGCTGAGAGCTGTCTCCATAGTTGTATATCAGGTTTCGACATGGTTTCATTCCACACAGGTGGGCAGGGGCTGTGCAGGGCGTCAACTGGGCCAGGGCCTCCCACATGGAAAGCATGCCCCTGCAAGCTGAGGGCCAGACCAGGGGGCCTCTCACATGGGAAGCATACCCCCAGTTTAGCATATGGGCTGGCATGGGCCAGGGCTGGGTTTGGGACTCCATCCTCAGAACCTGGGGTTGCAAAGTGAGCATTTAACCCGCCCAGCCATCCTGGCTTCCCCTTAAAACATCTTTATGTAACTGTGTTACCATGTGAATATATCCAGAGGAGAAATTCATACTAGTATACTTTTAAAAAATATGTATTTTTTTAAAAATTAGGATTAATTTTTATTCAGTGCATACCTTCAATAAAGTATATGATTTGTGCTTGTTTCCCTGTGTCCTAGACTATTTCTGGTATTAGCAAACTTAAAACTGTTTTCCGGTCAATCTTGTGGTTGAAAAAAGGTGTCTCCTTCTTTTGACTTCCATTTTCTTTAAGCAGTTGGATTTAGTAATTTCTTTTTCTTTGGAGAACTATTTGTTCTTATTCATAGTCCATTTTATAGTAGGGTATTCATCTTTCTTATTGCCATGTAAAAATCCTTCTCTGCTATGTAAGTGGCACATTGATAAGGTGTGAAGTTTGCATACCACCAGGATACAGTGTATTTATTATTTTGATATGCTTTAGAAATGGATGATGGACCTTCTCCAAGAGATCATTTCAGGAGAAGTGGATTTGCCTCTGGGAGGAGTTTAGGAAACAGAGGTAAGTAGCTTTGTCTCTTTAATCTTTTCAACTGTTCAATAGTGGAATGAATAGAGGCTTTTATGTCTGTTTAGTGCAAAGCTAAATCTGTTATAACTCAGTGTACAGTAGACTTTGTTGGGATAGTGAGTTCATCATTTTTTCAAATACCATTGTTCTTTTTGCTGTTTGACTTTTTTTGGTTAAAGATAGTTGCTTCACAAAGCTACCGGTATTTCTTAATGTGTTTATGATTATTGATTTTCAACTGGCATGGGAAGAATGTTTATAAAAGCTCCAGAGATTAAAGTGAGAAGGACCTCTTAAGTTTTATATTTGCATTTCTGTCATATCATTAATATTAGGAGGTTATTTTTCCAAGGTTGGAATTTTTTATTGTTACTTTTATGACAACCAGCACTTGATCTGACAGATAGTGGACATAGCAAAGTACCTTCCTACAGTCCATCTTTAGATTTGATAGTAAAATGCTGAAAATATTCTGCACCATATTTTATTATAGAGCAATAAAATATTAAAATCTCAAATTAAATTTATTTAAAAATTTATATGACCAATTCTTTTATGGGCTGTCATAAGATAGGGCTAATTGGCAGTTTTAAATATGCATAACACTTATTGAATTTATTAGACATTATTCTTTGAAAAACTTAATTGATATTTCTAGATTTTTTTTTTTTTTTAAGATTTATTTTTATTGATTTTGACAGAGAGAGAGACAGACAGAGAGAGACAGAGAATGGGGAGGGCCCAGAGCAGTCTTCATAGTTGATAGCATTAGTTTTCCTTATAGTTTCACTCCACAGGTGGAGCGCAGGGCTGTGCAGGGCAGGAACTGGGCCAGGAGCCTCCCACATAGGCCCCGGCAAGAACTGAACTGGGGGCACATCCCATTTGAGCATATGGGTCTGCCTGGGCCTGGGCGGGGGCTGGGATTTGATCCTTGGTCTCTGGGGCTGCAAAGTGAGTGCTTAACCCCCTGAGCCATCCAGCTTCCCAATTTCTAGATATTTTTATTCATTGGAAACTAAAGGTTAATGTTTGGTATTTCATTTGATATTTGGAAAGCTTAGTGTCTTATCTAGATACAGTGAACACATATGAATTTTACATTCTGACATGTTCTTGCTACTAATGAAACTAACTTATTCCTTAAATATGCATGTATACTTTGTTTTTTAAGTCTGCATGTTAAGTAAGAGGCATTGATGATTTGGACCATGTAATTCTGCTAAGAGGTTCAAGGGTGGGTTTTATTTGCTGTTTACTAACATTGGAAATAAGAAATATCTTCAAATTATACTGAAGGGAATACTTAGATATATTTTTAAAATCCTATTTTAGAATAGGTTTGTGATACTTTTTGATGCAAACTTCTAAACATTGTTAAATATAGCTTTTTTTTTTTTAAATGAGAAAGCCATAAGTGGGATCCTATTGCAAATTGTTAATGCCATACATTTTTAGATTGAAATCCACATTAAACTTATTAAAATTCTTTGTTGACTGTTAATACTTAAAAAATTATCTTTGTACTACATATAATCCAGGAAAATCATGAGTATGGCTTATTCCCCTTATGATTCAGCTAACATTTTGGTTTTAGTCTCTATGGCATTTTTTTCTCGGAACTTGCATAGCTAGAAATGTGTTTTTGGAATTGACTCTGAATTGCTTAAAATATAATAATTGATTAGCTTTTCATCTGTGAAGTATGGCCTAAATAGCCTAAATTTCTTGACTCACATACATCTTTAGAATCTTATGAAAATGCTGGTAGTTGCTCATACACAATTTTGTTCGTGGCTTTAGGAGTTTCATAGATCCTTCAGCTATCTTTTTTAGGATATTGCAGAGATAGGTAAGACAGTTTATGAGGACCACAAGATTTTCCCCAGTGATAGTTTAAAGTAGCAGTTTTTGCTGATTTGGATGTCTGTTAAAATTTTTTTGTTTTATTGATAAATAACCATACTACTTGCCATAGCAACTCTGCCTTCAAAATTCTTTTTTTTT
>PVKE010027673.1:0-21437 GCA_004027555.1 Craseonycteris thonglongyai | reverse complement strand
TTTTTCCACATAGTTTCATTCCACAGGTGGGCTTGGGGCTGCACAGGGCAGGAACTGGACCAGGGTCTCACCCCAGTGAGAACTGAACAGGGGGCACTCCCCAGTTCAGCATATGGATCCACACAGGCCGGGGCCAGGATTCAATCCTCGGTCCCTGGGGCTACAAAGTGAGCGCTTAACCCACTGAGCTATCCTGGCTTCCCCTAGGTAACCTTTTGAGATTGACTTTATACATCATAATTCTCTGGAGATTGATCTAGGTACTCTCATTCCTTTTTATGTTAAGTAGTATTCAATGGTATGCATGTTAGTTTCCTAGGGCTGCGTAACAAAGTAGCAACAACTGGGTGGCTTAAAAAACAAAAATTTTTTCTTTCAGTGTTCTGGAAGACAAGTTTAAAGTAATGAGTCAGTAGGCTAGTTTCTTTGAATGTCTCTGAGTGAGAAACTATTCCAAGCCTCTCTCCTAGTTTCTACTGATGACTAGTAATACTAAGCATTCCTTGGTTTACAGACGTGTCACTCCAATCTCTGCTTTCATCTTCTCATGATGTTCTGCCTGTGTCTCTTTTCGATATTCAGATTTTCTTCTCACACCGCTCATGGATTAAGGGCCCATTCACTTTAATATGACCTCATCTCAATTAATTACATTTGCAGTAACTTTATTTCCAAATAAGGTTTAATATAGAAACGTATTTTCTGGAGGATACAATTCAACCTATAACAGTATGCATATGTGGGACTTTTTCTATTTATTTACCTTTTGAAGGACATCTGGTTTCTTTTCAGATTTTGGCTATTACTAATAAAGATGCTGCTATAATACTCATGTACAAGTTTTTGTATGAACAAAAGGTTTAATTTCTCTGGGATAAATATCCAGGAGTGTGATTGCTAGTTTTATGGTAATAGCATGTGTAGTTTTTGAGGAGTGATTATGCATTTCTGCCAGCTGTGTGTGACTGATAAATTTATCATGTTTACCAGCATTTAAAAAATTTTGAGCCACTCTAATAGTCATGTAATGATATCTCAATTTTATTTGAAATTAAGACTATTTTTTAGAGCAGTTTAAGTTTCACAGCAAAATTTAGGTAAGATATAGAGATTCTCCATATAGCCATGCCCCTAATTATATATGCATAGCTTTCCCCAGTATCAACTTCTCCCACAAGAGTGTTATATTTGTAACAATTGATAAACTTACAATAACACATTATCATTCAGAGATCACAGTTTACATTGGGTTTCACTCTTGGCAGTGGTTATTTTGTGGGTTTGAACAAATGTATAATGACATTTATCTATCATTATGGTTTAATACAGAGTATTTTTCACTAAAAATCTTCTGTGCTCCACTATTCATCCCTACCTCCTTCCCACTTGCTGGCAACTGCTGATCTTTTTATTTTCTCTATAGTTTTACTTTTCTTGTCACATAGTTAGAACCATACATTGTGTATCCTTTTTTGATAATCTTATTTAGTAATGTGCAAAGGTTCCTCCATGTCTTCTCAGGGCTTTGTAACTCATTTCTTTTGGTTGCTGAATAATATTTTGTTGTCTGGATGTACTACAGTTTATCCATTCACCTACTAAAGGACATATTGGTACCTTACAAGTTTTGGTAGTTATGAGGAAAGCTGATGTAAACATCTGTGTGGGGCTTTTGTGTGGACACATTTTCATTTCTTTGAATATACACCAAGAACTATGATTGCTGGACCGACCCTGTGGCAACAGTATATTTTATAGAAAACTGCCAAACTGTCTTCCAAAGTGGCTATACTATTTTGCATTTCCACCAGCAATGAATGAAAGTTCTGTTGATTCACATTCTCACCATTGTTTGGTGTTGTCAGTGTTCTAGAATGTGCCGTTTTCAGAAGTGTATAGTGGTATCCAATAGTTGCTTTAATTTGCATTTCCCTGATGACATATGATGTGGAGCATCTTTTCATGTGCTTATTTACCATCTGTATATCGTTTTTTGTTTAGGCATCTGTTAGAGTCTTTGTACCAAGTTTTTAATTGGGTTTGTTTTCTTATTGTTGACAATTAAGACATTTTTATATATTTTAGATAATAATACTTTATCAGCTATGCCTTGCAAATCTTTTCACACAGTCTATAGTTTCTCTTCTCATTCTCTTGCCATTGTCTTTAACAGAGCAGAAGTGTTTAATTTTGATAAAGTCCAGCTTATCAGTTATTTCTATTATAATTTGTAGTAGTTTCCTCTTGCTTCTGTGTAACAAATTGCCACAAACTTAGTAACTTATTCTCTAACATTTCTGGAGAACAGAAGTTGGAAATGAGTCTTATGGGCCTAAAACTGAAGTGTTGAGAGGGCTGATTCCAGCTTTTAGACACTTCCTCATTTCTTGGCTTCATATCACATTGCTTCCCCCCACCCCTTTTGTTGTTGTCACTTCATCATCTCTCACATTGTTCCTCTTGTTTTCTTCTTATCAGATACTTACAATTATATTCATAGGGATCACCTGGATAATACATGATGCTCTCCCATCTCAGCATCCTTAAGTTAATTGTGTCTGAACATCCCCCCTTTGCCATGTAACATATTCACAGGTTCTGGGGATAAGGAGGTGGTCATCTTTAGTGGACCATTATTCAGCCTCCCATTGTGTTGAAGATACATTAAAGTGTTTTTCCTATAAATTTTTAAAATTTGTGTCTAGGTGTTTAGTTAATATTTGCTTTTCCTGCAATTATATTGCCCATTATTTTATTCTTTAGAAAAAATTAAATTTATTGGTGGTAACATTGATTAATTATTATATAATTCTAGAATACATCATTTGTATATTGCATTGTGGGCTCATCACCTGAAGTCTAGTATCCTTCTGTCATCATTTAGTTGTCTTCCTTTACCCTCTTTATCTTCTGTTAACCCCCTTACCATCTATCTGATAACCAGCATACTGTTGTCTGTGTTTATGAGTTTGTTTTTTTGGTTTTGTTTGTTTGTTTGTTGCTTTCACTGTTACTCCCCACATATAAGTGAATGATACAGTTCTTGCCGTATTTCCATCTGACTTATTTTGAAGAGCATGATATTCTCAAGATCCATCCATGTTGTTGCAAACAGCACTATTTTATTCATTCTTATGGTTGAGTAGTTTTTCATTGTATATATATGTGCCACATCTTCTTTACCTAGTCATCCATTCAAGGATACTTACCGGTAGGTGGTTTTCATGTCTTGGTTACGGTAAATAATGCTGCAATGAACATAGGAATGCATATATCTTTATGAATAAAGGTATTAAAATCTTTAGGGTAGATATCCAGAAAAGAGATTGCTGGTTATATGGTAGCTCTATTCTTAAATTTTTAGTAATGTCCATTATATTGTTTTCTGTAGTGGCTATACCAATTTACATTCCCAGCACCAATGAATGTGGGTTCTTTTTTCTCCACATCCTCTCTGATACTGTTGTTTCTTGTCTTAATTGATGATAGCAATTCTAACAGGTGTGACGTGGTATCTCATTGTAGTTTTGATTTGTGTTTCCCTAATAACTAGTGCAGTTGAACATCTTTTCATATATTTGTTGGTCATTTGTATATTTTCTTGGGAAAAGTGTCTGTTCAGGTCCTCTGCCCATTTTTTAATTGGATTGCTGTGTCTGTTTTTTGTTATTGAGTTGTGTGAGTTCTTTATGTATTTTAGATATTAGCCTCTTGCTACAGGCATTGTTTACATATATCTTCTCTCATTTGGTTGGTTGCCTTTTTGTTTATGCTTTCTTTTGCTGTGCAGAAGCTTTTTAGTTTGATGTAGTCCGTCATTTCATCCTTAAAAAAATTGTTTTTGCATTTTTGTCCCATTAATCTTTATAAAGTTGTTTGCAAATGACTACTGGTAACAGTAATGGTTGTAGAATATTAAACAAAATATACTTTTGTTTATATTTTGCCCACATTTGTGAAATTATTCGTCTTTTTTTGGACTGATCTTGCAGATACACGTGAAAATGTGTGTGTTTTTCTTTTGCTGTCTTATATTGTGCACTTTAAATAGTTCCTATACTATTGTCATTGTTTTGATTCTTTTGGTAGTTAGGAATTGCAAAGAAGAAATCTTCAGGAAGTGTTAGGTTCACATGATGCAATCTTTTCCATGACTTGTTCCATATGAATTTATGTTCACAAAAGTGATTGTTTTAAAAATCAGCTTTCTCTGAAGAGATTTACTGAGAAGTAAAATAAAATTATAACCAATTTACTATGAAAAGCAACTCAGCATCTAAGCAAACAAGCATGAATTTATCTGAAAGTCTGTGAATATTGATCACAGGTTATAAATTTTTTAATGATGATGATATAAATGATAGTTGCCATTTATTGAATTCTTACTTTATGATAGGCACTGTGCTAATGATTTTTCAATTATCTTATCAAATTCTAAGAGCAACACTTATTGAATAGGTATTATTACCATCAATTTTTTCAATGATAAAACAAATTGAGAAAAGCAAAGGGATTAATTCATGAAGTTTAATCTGCCCTAATTCAGTACATTCTTTCTACTATAACATGGTGATTTTACTTGGTAAGTGTTTATTAGCTCTGAAAGTATGGTATATCTCTTTACATTACTTCTGCTATTATCTCCATTGGTTAGAATGGTTTGTCTTTTGAACATTGCTAGGTCTTTCTTACAAATAATCTTATTCTTAGTTCTACTTTTCCAAAATTTCACTCAGTTCTCTCTTTACCTTTTTGTTAGGTTACTCACCTGAAACTCATTGTGATACAACTGAGGCAATTACAGCTTTATATAGCATCCACGGAGCATGCACCATGCTCAATTTGATTAGAATTGAGTTGTGAAATATCAGTCAGCATTATATGTATAAATAAATCTCTCTTAGTGTGGGTTCCTTCTGCCTACAATTACTTACTCAGTTTATGTGATCATTTTAAGTTCCAATTTAAGTAGGTAACATACTGACTTTATTCACCAACTTTGAAGGATTCCCCGATAACCTGTAGTCTCTTACGTATATCTTATTTTCAGTAGTACATGACACAGTTCTTTAAGATACCAATATACTATATATGACAGTGTTTTCAGAAATGTTCCTGGCTAGCACTACCTGGCTTTGTGTGTGTGTGTGTGTTTTGTTTTTTATTTTTTGTGTCACTTTTTATTTTTTTTATTTTAAAGATTTATTTTATTGACTTTTGACAGAGAGAAACAGAGACAGAGAAAGACAGAGAGAAGGGGGAGGTCCCAGTACAGTCTCCATAGTTGACATTAGTTTTCCGTATAGTTTAACTTCACAGGTGGGCACAGGGCTGCACAGGGCAGGAACTGGGCCGGGAGCCTCCCACATAGGCCCTGGCAAGAACTGAACTGGAGGCACACCCCAGTTCAGCATGTGGGTCCACATGGGCTGGGGCCGGGATTTGATCCTCGGTCCCTGGGGCTTTAAAGCGAGCTCTTAACCCGCTGAGCCATCCCAGCTTTCCCTTGTGTGACTTTTAGTACGAGTGAATTAGTTTGAAATGCCCACTAGATGCATCCTTTAAGGGATTAAAAAGTCACAATAGGGCAACTTATGTTCTATGTATTTCTCTAAAGGAGGAACTGGGAAGTCTCTTGTCTTTAGTGGTGGTGCTATTGAAAAGATTTGGGGACTGATGTTATGCTCATTTCCTTAATCATATCTTAGTCTTCAGTTCTTGTCAGAACAGCTTTCCCCAACTTTAAACAAACACCCTTCACAATATACACACAACTTGGTCCCAGGCTGTCACCTTGATTTGATTTATTTTGTTCTAAGCACAGATCTGACTCTAGCTTTATTCCATTTGAGATATATGAAATAAACTAAGATTCTGCTTTAGTTATGTTAATTCAGTTTAGGCCCTACATTTCTGGATTTAAGTGTCTGTACTCCATGAGGTAGATAGTTTGGCTGTAAAATAAAATGAATGTCATAGATCATAATATATTTGAAAGCATACTGAATTTGGTTTATGCTTCTGAACGTTTTCTTTCATTTTGTTAATGTGAGCGTTTAATAACTCTGTAATGACTCAAAATCTGTTTAGTTTCACAATTCTTCTGATTTTGTAGGATTTATAAAGATGGAAATGAAAGAAAACAGAAGCATATATATAGGTTTTTTTAAAGTCTGCATTTCTTAAGTCAAAATAATTTGTATTTAATGTGTTCTTTTTTAGTATTGTGCTTCTGATAAGCCAAAAACAGACACTTGAAGAGCTGAAACAGTCAGTGCAGCAGCTGAGGTGCACTGAAGCAAAGTTTACAGCACAGAAAGAATTACTAGAGCAAAAAGTGCAAGAAAATGATGGAAAAGAGCCACCTCCAGTAATAAATTATGAAGAAGATGCACGATCAGTTACATCTATGGTAAGCCAAGGAGTAATCAAATGAGAAACTTAAAAGAGTAGTATATAGGTAATTACTGAATACAAAAATTGACTCTGGTTTACTATAACAAATTATTACTCTTGTTAATATGCAGGTCCTATTAAACTTGTTTGTAAATGCAAAATAGACTTGTCAGTCACCTTCAGGTCACCTGGCCAGCACTTTCAGGAACAACCTGTAGAGTCAGAGGAAAAAGCTCTTCTCTTGCCTTCAAAACTGAAACCAAAGACTGCCATTGTTTTAATTCCTGGGAGACAGCAGGAAGGTAGGGTGTTATTCTTAAGTTAGAAGTAAGAAATAAGGAGAAAGCTGTTTAGTAATTTTTTTTCTTAATAATAGAATCTCATTTATGTGTTTTCCCAATGGAAGACATTGCTTTTGTTTTAAAAAGTGTTTTTTTGTGTGTGTGTATTTTTTTTTTTACAAATATTCTTGAACTACAATGAGCACATTTAAATCCACCAACTAGAAATTCAACTTTATTTTATATATTAATAGTTTTAACTGCTTAAGAATGCCTAGTATAAATGGTACTTTTTCTTCCTCCCTCAATCCTTCCCTTCATTCTTCCATGTCTTTCTTTGTTTTATTTTATGTTGGTGGTTCTCATCAAGGGGTAATTTTGCCCCCCAGGAGACATTTGGCAATGTCTCCAGTGCTTCTTGGTGGTTATAGCTGGTAAGTGCTATTGGTATCTAGTGGGTAGAGGCTGGTGATGCTGCTTAAACATCCTACAATGCACAGAACAGCTCCTCCCTTCACACTTCCAACAAAAAATTATTTAACCCAAAATGTCAATATTAGAGAGGTTGAAAAACCTGAGCGATATTCTTGGATTTTTCTGTGAGTAGCTGGATGTAGTCCATAAAAAGAACTATTATAGATAATGATGCTATGGTTGATATTTTAGGGATTTTTAAGTTTACATGGTTCTAAATACCATAGTTGGGTCGTTAAATGAATTCAAATGTCTGCATAGGAAAAAAGGCTGAATTTGAAAATGTGATAAATGTGGAAATTAATGTAAAGTATTTAAAATATTACAGTTATTGCTATATTTGTTATTAATTGAGCCATACTAATCTACACATTATTTTGTAAAGTATGAATTATAATTCTTTTTCTCTTCTTTACTGTCCTATCAGATAAAAAGGATCTTACCATCTGTTACCAAGGACCTTACTAGATTCTTTTTCTTACTTTATGATTCTTGATAATTACCTGGCATATGCATTCTATCAGAAGAGCTTCTGAAGTATTTTCTTTTACTTGGCTTTTGAAAACCTTAGCTAGTAAATATTTTGTTTTCTGAGTGTGGTTTATAATACTTCCTTATCTCCATATGAGTATGAAATTGATTACTTCATAGATTGATTCAGTGGCAGATAGGTTAAAACTGGCAATATAATTTATTTTAAAGAATTCTGTGAGCAGATGAACTCCTGTTGGTATTATTTTGATAATAGAATAAAAGATTGTTACACAGATCACTCGATGTAGCATATCCCCATTTGATAACTGCAACTAAAAACTAAAGTTTGAAATTTAAAATATACCAGTTCATTAATTTTTATTTTATTAAGAACTTATGACCATTTGGACTTTTTTTATCTTTCATAATCCTTCAAAAGAAGCTTTTAAAACAAATGCATAAATAATGTTTCAGAGAGAGAGTAAAATATAGTGTAAGTGAACAAACTGCTTCCTGGTGTTTTTAAAATTTCTCTTGTATACATTTATTAAATGATAACACCTTGTAAAATTTTACAGAGCGACATCACATATTTCATTTATCCAATTTATTTTAAATTGTTGAAATGCTAATTGTAAATATATCTTATCTATTTATTGAAGCAATGCCTTTAATAAGTATTTAAGGAATTTACAAAGGAATATTTATATAAGTAATATAAAATAATAAAGTAACACTTTATAAATCAAACAGGCGTTCCTCAAATTGAAGCCAATTAATTAGATTTTACAATATATTTTATAAAGCAAGTAGATATATTTGCAATACATAGTTTTCAAAACTGAATTACTCCCACCTATATCAGTGAACTTTCTGTACAATTAAGTATTATTTTGTGAATATTTTAAGAAAAGCCTAAAATTAACATAATTGTTTCTTTTGGTATTTCTTCTTAGAAATACTTGCATCCTTAGAAGTGATGTAAATTTCAATGAGGGAAATTTATTTGAATATTGGAAGAATTGAAAGAACAAGAAATTAAACTATGGTATCATGGAAAATAGTGAAAATTTGGCTTTATTGTGTCAGAGTAAGAGAGACAGTTAACTATTTTATATGATCATAATTAATGTCAGTGTTAATCAAAACACTGATTCTTTAGTGGTGAGTGCTTTTATGGAAAAGGCATTAAGGAATTGTAACATTGGGATGGACCGTGGGTTATATATTCACAAAAATTCCAAGGTGATTGAGGGGTGTAATCAGGGTTAGGATTGTAAAGTCAGGTTCTATGAGGTATTGATGTTTATTTGGCTAAATACTTCAATGAGAATTAAAGCCCATCAATTAATTTATAGAAAACTAAAAAAATTGTGGTGGCAGATAATAAAATCATCTTTGTCAGAAAAAGTCATCCTTCTAATGTCTTTTTTCACTTTGGTCTAATTTTGGCCATAAAACCAAGGAGAAAATGATAAATATTAAATATTGCATGGTAATTCCCTATTGTCTGTGGATAAATGTTTTATTTATTCAAGCAATATATTATTAAGCCCTTATTTTGTGTCAAGCACATTTCTAGATGCTTGAGATATATCATCAGTGGATAAAACTAAAAAAAAATGTCTCTCTTAGAGGTTACATTCGATGGTGAGTGGCAGTTAGTAAAATAAATTGTATATTATATTAGAAGATGGTAAGTGCCAAGGAGTTGAAACAGAACAGAGTAGAGCATTGGGAGTCCAAAAGGTCAGAGGTTGGGACACAGTTTTAAATGCAAGTCAGAATAAGCTTTGTTAAGAATGTGACATTTGAACAGACTTGAAACTGGGAGCTAGTAAGCCACTAAATTTCTGGGAGAAGAACATTCTATTCACAGGGTATATCTTTTGCAAATATTGTAAGATGGGAGCATGTCTGGATTGTACAAGGTACAGTCAGGAAGGAGGTTTGAGTGGAAGGGATAAATGAGAATATATGGAATGAGATGATTCATTTCTTTAATTGAAAGGTTTCATAAAGAGAATATGTAATATTATGATTTATTGCTTCCTTTGATGCTGAATGAAATAATTTTAAATCCTAATAAATTTTCTCTTTTGTTATAGTATTCTGCAGAAAATCATTTCCCAAGTATTAATATTTAAAAAGATTGAAATTCAGTTGTTAATTTTTAAAATCATTGGTTTACTTTTCAAATCCCAGATGAATGATATAATGTTAGACTAAGGAAAGGTTTATTTGTTAGAATATATCTAGTGATATTTTGGAGTAGAGGCTAAGTTCTTCCAGATAACTTCCCAAAATTGCCAAAAATCATTTAATTCTTGGGACGAGAAACAATTCAGTCAAAAACAATCAGTTATATTCTGTGGTGTACTTATATGGTAGATGTAGAGGGAGCTTTAAGAAGACTATAAATAGCTTTCAGATTTTTTTATCTGCCTTCATTTTGAAACTTGAATCAATGTTGTCATGCTGATGATGTTATAAACATAACATTTTAACTATATGTAGACTAATAGAAAAGAATATTCAAGCAGAAGAAGCCTATATATATGATCATAATATAAGAATATAAGATTATTTAAGGAATACAAAAGATAATTCTATATGTTTGATAAATATCAATTTAGATCTTAAGCTCATGCCACATAAAAATAAATTTCAGATTCATTATTAAATACTATATAAAAAAATAAAGCCACAAAACTGCTAAAGAAAATATAAGTGAACAGTTTTTTATGTCAGAAAACTAACTGAATTAAAATACAGAATAGAAACTGGGAATAATGTGTGCTATAAATATGACAAAGTATTAATGTCTTTATATATATGTTAATTCAAATTGGTTTATAAGAAAGTAATGTACCAATTAAAATTGGACAAAGAATATGAATAAAAAATTCATAATAATTAGAGGGAACATAAACTTTAATAAAAGTATGAAAAAATTTCAATCCCAAGAGTAATGGAAACAATTAAGAAATTCAGTTAGAAAATAACGAGCTGTTTAGCTTGTCTATGACCATCTGTGGTGGCCTCCTTCCAACCTGTTGCCCATACCCCAGCCAAATCGTCTTTCAGAATTTCAAATCAGAGCGAATCTTGTTGTATTCACGCTCATAAGAATGGCCACAGTACAAATTTTTCTAAATGGCCTGACTGAAGGCCTTATAGTGTCTTGTCCCTACCATGGATTCTGACCAATGAGAATGCATGTTGGTCGTTAACTACCAGAAATTATGAGAGAGAGAGAGAAAAACTGGGGTGGGGGGTGGGGCTGGATTATAAGGGGTGAGGACCTGGGAGAACATCTTGGGACAGTTCAAAGGCTGATTGTATTAATCTAGTTTAAGAACCAACTGTAGTTGGGGTAAGTTAGTAAAAGGTTTATAAGAAGCTTTCAGATGTGGTCAGAAATCTTCAAGTGAAGCAATTCTGACTAGTGAGTCCAAGTTATAAAAGGTAGAATGTGATGCTGAAGTTAAACATGAAAGAACACTGTTAGAGATTAAGACATTCAAGGTACTTTGAGGTCTTGGTTATACAAATCAATCATGATAATGTTAGGGCTTGAGCTGGAAAGAAAATTATCACAAGCTACTTGCAAAGGCCTCGGGAAATGAAGGAGAGTGTTTAGGAGTCCAGCAGACAATAGCATTGAGAATGAGAATGCTGTGGCTTCATTTATGCTATCATTATTAGTGCCTCTTGTTATGTAATTATTTTCTATGTCTCATCAAGTGCCTTGTGATGGTTGTCCTTAACAGTCTATTCAAATTACTAGTCTGTGGACTTTGAAAAGATAATAAATTTTTCTTGGTCCTAGTATCCTGGAATATAAGACATGCTCCACAGAGTTTTTGTTTTTTGGAAGAAGATCAAAGAGAATAATAAACCCAAGTTTCCATGGGTATTAAATGAAAGATCTGTGACTTGAACTTAGATTCTCGATTTGATATCTTTTCTGTAGTATAGCCAGGACTGTTAGAAGATTATAGGTGGAAACAACTGGGTTTAGCAAGAGCAAGGAAAATATGTGTAACCATACAATTTGGGAGGTAACTGAAGTAAAGTAGTATAAAGATTATGAAGGGTAGCTGGTTTCAGAAGTCAGTGACCGAAGAACTAAGAACATGATTAGTAGAGACAGATCAGGCAAAGTCAAATGGGATATCCAGTTGATAGGAAAAGCTTTAGTTTGTCTTTTGGAAATTTTAGTTAACCTAAGAGTCACTAGAATCTTAGATGTTTCAAATAGTCACTTTATGAAACTCTGGCAGTTTACCTGGTTCTAGTTCCTTTTTTACCCCGGCCCAATTAGATGCAGTGTTTATGAAGCCAGGACATTGTTTGTATCTCACAAAAGACTTGTGTTTTTATACTAGGGGAGAAATTAAGCACTACTCATTAAGTTTTGGTTTTGGAGAGAATTCTTTTCTTTCCTCCCAATTCTTTGTCTCTATGGCCATTAAGGAAGAATGAAAAAAGAGGGGCAGGGGAGAGAAAGAGATGGGGGAGGACAGAAGAAAGACAACACTGAGAAACAGATGAGGGAAAGAAGAATATAAGCGAAGAAAGGTGAAGTTGAAATGTAAAGGAAAAGGGAGGAAACAGAAAATACAGAACTAAGAGGTAGGTAAAAATAAAAACAGAAAGGAAATAGGAAAACGGAAGTAGCAGAAGAGAATGCATGAATTTAAAATAAAAAATAATATTTATTGAACCAAGCTAACTTAAGGGTATCAAAACTTTTCCTGTATAGTTCAATAAAATCTCATATGGATAAAATTTGCAATTCAGATAATGAAATTTATTCTCATATTTTTAAGTTTTAGGTCAAGAGCCAAATTATAACATTTTAAGAAAATTTGTTTTTATCCAATTATTTGATTAACATAAATTCAGTTATTGGTTCTCAAAGGTTTTAGTTGAATGGTATTTAAGCTATTATCCAAATAGCTTATCCCCTCCCGCCCCAAACAGAAATCTGAATATCATTATTTATTTTAGCATTTGTGGTTAGAAGATATAGATAAGTATAGACTTGAATTATCCGTATACTTCAGTTTGCTATTATGTCATGAATATTAGGATATATAACTTTTTTTTTTTTTAAGATTTATTTTTATTGATTTTTGACAGAGAGAAACAGAGACAGAGAGAGACCGAGAGAAGGGGGTGGGCCCAGAGCAGTCTCCATAGTTCACATTAGTTTTCCATATAATTTCACTCCACAGGTGGGCACAGGGCTGCGCAGGGCAGGAACTGGGTCAGGAGCCTCCCACATAGGTCCCGGCAAGAACTGATCTGGGGGCTACACCCCAGTTCAGCATGTGGGTCCTCATGGGCCGGGATTCGATCCTTGGTCCCTGGGACTTCAAAGCGAGCGCTTAACCCGCTGAACCATCCCAGCTTACCCAGGATATATAACTTATGTTAGCAGTGTTAATTATTACAGATATTTATGCTCTTTGATATTGTAAGCTTTTTTTTTTTTTCCTCAATTTTATGACATAAAAAGTTTATAGACTTTGCCATTTATTAGTCTCGAGTGCAGGAGTATTATAAGAAAATAAAATTGCTACATAACTATTATGTTCATTCATGGGTGTATGACATAAGAAGAAATTCAAACCATCATGAAAACCCTTACTGAGATCCTGTGTTGTCCTCTCTTTGTGTGTAATAGAATTATATATATAGACTTTCTGTAACTGTAATCAATTTCATGTCATGTTTGATCATGTTTTCAAGAAGTTAATTTCTGAATTTAAAACTAATAAAAATTAATTCAACATAGGATTCTATAAAATTGCTACGTAACTCTATGGTGGTTTTTCATGGGTGGATGACATAAGAAGAAATTCAAGGGAAGGCAGGATGGCTCAGCAGGTTAAGCACTCGCTTTGCATCCCAGGGGACCCAGGATTGAATCCCGGTCCTGGCCTGTGTGGACCCATATGCTGAACTGGGGTATGCTTCCCATGTAGGAGGCCCCCAGTTCAGTTTTTACCCCCTAGTTTGGACCCTGGCTTGAGGGGAAGTGCCTCCCATGTGGGAAGCTCCCAGCCCAGTTCCCACCCTGTGCAGCTCCTGCCTACCTGTGTGGAACAAAACCATATTGAAACTGATGATTTACAACTATGGAGACTGCTCTGGGCCCACCCCATTCTCCCTGTCCCTCTCTGTCAAAAACAATAGAAGAAATCTTAAAAAAAAAATTCAAACCATCATTAAAATTCTTACTTTTTTGTCCTCCCTTTGTGCATAATAGAATTATGTATATAGAATTTCTATAACTGTAATCAATTTCATGTCATATTTAATAATGTTTTCAAGAATTTAATTTAAAACTAATAAAAATTAATTCAACATAGGATTCTATGTTTAGATCAGGTAGTAATTTCTAGTATGATTCAAGGAATATTTTATATCATCTTTTATTTATATAATTGTGTATTAAAAATGTATTTAATCAAAAAGGTTATTTTCTAGTTTCTTTTGATAATTAAATCTATGAGGGTTTTTTTGCTATTTCAAAGAATATATAAATATACTATACAATCATATTGATTTTGACTTTTTGCTAGTTATTTAACTCACTGAGAGAAATTAGTACCTGTGCATTTTCTGCATTTGATAATGGGATACAATTTAGAGGTGTCATTTTAATTTAGTGGTTGCTCATTATAATTTTAAAAATTGTTCTGGGGTATTAAATCATAATTATATCTATTTTGAAAGCTATACTATGCTTTTGAAGTGATGAAGTAATTTGTGTAGATATTTAAGATATTTGGTATATGAGAAGTAAAACAAACATGAGCTAGACATATTGCAAAAAGCTCTTGTCTCTTTTCTCCATAGAAATTTGAAAGCCTAATTTAATTTTTGCATGTCATTCCTTATAGACTTCTTGGGTGATTTTTAGGGATATGGTCTCACTCATCTCCCAAAGTCAGAAAGTCAGAGACAGATTTGACTTCTTCCCAAATGTGATTTGGGATTAGAATGCTAAAAACCAAAGAACTCAAAAGAATCTCCTATATCTTTCCAGGTTTCCTTAGAGTCTTTCAGCTGATTGGCAGGAAGTGAAAGAGCTGATACTTCAATCTTCAGATGTACTGTTTTAAGTAGGACTAAAAACAGCAATACTGTCCCATTTCATATATTATGTATGGTCAGCCTACCTTGAATTTAGTCCAGTGAGAGTAGGCTGACCATACATACCATTTGAAATGGGACAGTGCCATTATTTTCTGTCCTCTTTAAAATGGTATGTCTGGTCAGCCTACCGGTATCACTTCTGAGAAAGGCAGCCCAGTGGAATGACCATACTAGGTGTTTGAATATGACAGGGAACATGATGTCACCAACCCTAGGTAAGCAAACCATTAGGAGAAAAGATTTGGGGATTTGTAAACTTCATATTGCAAGAGTTTTAGTGTAGACTTAATATTTGTTAGATTATATTTATTTGCTTTGTATTCATTAACTCATTCATTTCTTGCCTTAGTTTCCAGAGTATATGAGGTAGCTCATGATAACAAAATTCAGCAAAATATAAATAGAAAGTAAAATCAGAACCAGGGAAAATTGAGATTGTAAGGTGATATCAAGACTGTCATACTACACTAGAGCTATTGTTCTATTTCTAAGCTTCCCAAAGGCGGAAAATGAAAAGGGAAATAAAGTCATATAACACTTAATATGATATTAAATTAACGGCAACAAGCTACACTGCAGGGGAAGCAAAGCTCTTCCTTGTATTTAGCTCTAATAGAATTTCTTACTGGAGGCTCTAAAACTGACTTTTGTAGGGACAATGCCCTTGACAATATCATTACAACTAATGCAGGAAGGAGGTTCATAGGCCATCTCTTACAGAAGGTAGAATCCCTCAGTGGAAGGAGGCGCCACAACACCAAAATCAGTTCTTTGGAGGTCTAAGAATGCAGCTGTCTATGAATTGATTTTTATCCAAGAATATATAATATAGACTCAGAATAATGGAAGAACTACCAGTAGATGTGCTTTTAACAGTTCTCTTAGTACCTTGTTTTCTCAACTGCAATTTGGATATGGAATGGAAAATTTATGTATTCCCTGGAAAAAGTTCTCAATTGCAGGCAATATATATTTGTTTGAAGGTGGATCTGTAAGATTAGAAGAATTTACTAGCAAATTCATTAGCTGATTTAAAAAAATTTGAAGACCTATATTTTCTTTGAAAGTTATTACAAATATTTTATATATGAAAATAACTTTTATATGTTTCTGTAAAGCTAACTCCCAGAAAATTACTCAAAGCTTGTCTTTGTTAGAATATAAGAAACACTGATAATTAAAGGGAAATTGTCAGTGTTAAACTTTATATTTTGCTTGTGATTTTCATGATGTAGTTATTGATGTCTCATGATTTTCTAGTTGGTTAGTCTTAATTTCACTTTGTGAGATTTTTTTTGTTGACTTTATTATCATTATTTCTAAGATTTTAATGATAAGTAGTTAATGAGTGCAGAAAATCTAGCTATTGTATGACTAATGATCTTTTTTGGAGAGAGGATTTTTCTAAACAAACTTTTTAGTAACCATTACAATTCAAATTTAAAATTTCTCAAAATATTATTTTTTAAGAAATACTTTATTTGATTCATTAATATTTGGGAGTATAAAGCCTCATATGTTAGGTTGTTCTCCTAAGTCATTTAAGAAAAATTACTAAAAGAAACTAATAGTGTGTTAGACATATAAAATATCATTACTGGAAAGCAATCCTGCAATGAAGGAGTTGTTCCTACATTTCAGATGAGAACATTGAAGCTTGAATAGATGAACGGATTTGATCAGAATTGGAGTGGCAGATTCAAACTCAAAAATTTCTGACATTATAATTTAAATACTATCCAAACAGTTTTGCCTGTTTGCTAAGCCAACAGACTGGCAGTCAAAGAAAACTCTCTATGCTATAAAATATGTGATCACAGGCAAAGTCATATAACCTCTCTGAGAAAACTGTCCTTATTAGTAAAATGTGGCAAGTCATAGAAACCTCATAGAATTGTTTGAAAATTGTTTTGAAAATTATTGAGATCATGTTTGTAAATATGCTTATCACAGTTTTTGGCATATAACTAAACTCAATAAATGATAGCTATAAATAAAGAAAAAGTTACCATGATGTCTCCTAAATGTAGTTTTTCACTACATTTATGATGGAGGCAGTAGTATTCCACTTTAGCATATTTTAATTGTTTTTCATAATGTAAATCCTAAAGATAAGAAATTACCAGCAGGTGGAGCTCAGTGTCAGAGAAACCAAATTTCTGAACTTGAGATATTTTCATTTTATGATATAAAAATAAAATTGAATAAATGCGCACAGTTTTGAAATTTATATGTGAAGATTTTCTATTTTTAACATGCCTACCAAAAGTCAGCACCCTGTAACTTAGTTCTTGAATTTGTAAAAATAATGCTTTAGTTATTTGTACCATTTTAAATTCTTATATCTGGTCTCATAAATAAGGTATAACAATTCAATTGCATCAATGTGACACTTAAAGTGAACTTCACTTACAAAGATGGGCTTAGAATTTGATCATTTCATTCAGTAATTGGACTAGTAATCTCAAATTTAATTCATTACACCTTCCCCTCTCATTATTCCACGTCTTCATAAATGGTATCACCTTTAATCAGCTGCTCAGGCCAAAATCTTAGAAATCACCCTGTGTTCACTCTTGCTCAAATGTCACATCCACTCCATCAACAAGTTCTCTTGGTGCTACCTTGAAATTAAATCCCAAATATGACCTCTTGTCAGCATCTCCACTGTGATCATCCTAATAAAACACACCATAAATTGTGGCTTGGACTACTTCAGCCAGACTACTTGCTTGCAATCCTTTGCTTTTCCTACATTTTATTTTCTATACAGTAACTAGAGTGATCTCAATGTGATTTTTTTTTAAGTGAAAAATTTTTATATTTAGAATTAGCCAGCCAGACTCAGTTTAGATGTTCCCAATTTTGTTGTCAGCATCAGGAGCTAGTCAAGCATATACCTTCTTTCCATCAGGCCTGATCACATTTTGACCTTGGCCACGTCAGTGTCGTAGAGCTTCTTCACGCTGTTTGATCTGGTGCTTGTTGGCCTTGAATACAAGTGTGCTGTTTTCTATCTTCTTCATGGCTGACTCAGTGGTTAGGGGGAACTTGATGATATAGTGGTCAAGCTTGTTTTTCTTGGGTTGCACTCTTCAGAGGATATGGCTAACTTCAGAGCTGCAGTATCTTGAGCTTTTGGCAAGTGGGAGATGTGCCGGTCTTGTGTGTGTGTGTGTGTGTATGGCTGGGGATGCCTTTCAGAATTGCTTTCTTTGCCTTCAAAACCTTTGCTTTGGCCTTGGCTGTGGCTTGTGGGGATAGGGGTCAGTGGCTTCCTTCTTAGCTTTCAGCACCATCTTTGTGAAAAGTGAGCTCATTGTGATCTTGTATCTCTTCCTGATGACCCTCCAGTGGCATCCCTAAGTGTAACTCCATAAAATTTCTTTTCTTAGCCTAACTATGTGATCTTGTCCTGTGACAACTTCTTGTCTGCCACACACTAACCTTTCTGATCTTATTGCTCTTTGAGCATGCCAAACTTCTTCTCATTTTTGGGCTTTCCTGTTTCCTTTCTCTTTAACACTCTCCCTAGTTCTTCATATGACAGCCAGCCTTCTTTTCATCACAAATGTCACTCCTTTGACATGTTTTAATGACTATTCTCGCTATAATAGGCTCTCTTATCATTTCTCTACCACCTGCCTTTATTATTTATCCTATTGCCCCTTTTCACTTCTTAAATAACACTTTTACTTCTAGCATTTTTACTATTACCACTATTAATACTATTATATTGTTGGCTAACATCTACGTGGTAGGTTTCTTCTAAGCATTTCTATGCATTAAATACTTGAATATGTGTGTTTATATGAAATAACTTATTTAATTATGGTATTTCCTTATGTATGTATATATGCATGTTTTCAGTATCAATTTCCTTCCTCTAGAAACTCCCCTAGCCCCCAAAACTGTAGCTCCAAGAAGACAGGCACTTTTATTTACTAATATTTCCTTGGTCTTGAGCAGTACGTGGCACACAGAGGAGACTCAGTAAATATTTTTTTAACATCAGGCAAACTCTTAGAATTTATAGTAACAGTCATTAAATATTGAAATAAGATAAACTTCTAGGGACAAAGGAGCATTTCCTAGGAAAGAAATCATGCTTGACTAAGTATTCTTAGAGATTTTTTTTAATAAGACAGTAACAGGTTATATAAAGTAATCTACTAATGTTTTAGAATATAACTTTATTTGGAAATAGGGTCTGTAGATACAGTCAGGTTAAGATGAGGTCATTAGAGTAGGTCTTAATCCAATATGACTGGTGTCCTTAAAAGAAGAGGAGAGACTGGCATATGGGGAATAGAGCCATGTGAAGACAGAGGTAGAAATTGGAGTTATGCTGCCACAAACGTGGTTATCTGGGACTACCAGAAGTTATAAGAGGCAAGGAAGGATCCTCCTCAGAACGTTTGAATGGAGCCTGTCCCTGCCAACACCTTGATTTCAGACTTCTAGCCTCCAGACTATGAGAAAATAAATTTCAATTGTCTTAAACCACCCAGTGTTTGGTACTTGTTACAGCAGCCCTAGGACACTAATAAAACATCCACTGTGTTTATTATAGGTGATCTGGAAGACTGCCTAGTGAGTTATCTAGGTGACATCTAATCTTTCTAGTTGTGAGAAGCAAAACCAATGGGTACATATATTCACAGGAAAAACACCTGAATTAGATTTTCTCTGGGCTAGACTAAGAAGCAAGAAATCTAGCTTCTCTAGGTTTTATATTCCTTGACTGTAAACATTAACTTTGATTTATCTCTAAGATTATTTCTAGATTTAGAGTTGTCCAATTTTATGAGCCAGTGAATTTATATGTCACCTAGCAAATCCTCAATGAATATTGGAAAAATAAATGAATAAAAGCAAATAGGAAATAAAAGATAAAAATAGATAAACATAAATAAGTTTATATACATTTAAAAATCCAATTTATATGCTTAAAATTATCTAGGGTGAGAAATGAGACCCAGGAAATAATATTAAGAATTAGTATGCATTGTTTCTTGAATGTATCAACCTATATAGCAAAAAGACAAAATCAATACATTACTGATGCACCTTTGAGTCTTCTGTTTGGCAACAGAATACTTTTGGTGAGGTGGAGCAAGGGACCTAACTCAGGAAGCATAGGATAATAGTTAATTACTTTGATTCTAGAGGAGAACTCCTTGGCTTTGAATGGTGGATTAGCTACTTACTGGCCATGTAGTTAACCTTTCTGTGCCTCAGTTTCCTTATCTGTAAACTAGTATTTGTGAAAGTACCTATCAGTAGGGTTTTTATGGGGGATTAAATGAGATAATCCACCTAAAATATATTCAACAATGCCTGGCTCATAAGAAGTTTTCTATCCCATGTTATCTTTTAAATTTTTATTAGATGTAATATTTTATAAAATTGTTCTCAGAATGTATTTTTTGATGGACATCATATAAAGGTGAATGGTTATAATTGACAACAAAATAAAAATATGGATATATTTAAAATACAGGATCTGACAGAAGTAACACCCTTTTTAAAGCAGTTTATTGTTATGTTACAGAATTACATGCTTATGATTTTATAATAAAAGATTTGGTATAGATAACCAGTTCATAAAAAAGGAGCATTACTTCTGCCAGACCTTTTAGAGAAATAGAGGAAATTATACCAAGAGTTAGGTCTTATTTATTTATTTATTTATTTATTTATTTATTTATTTATTTAAAAGTTTTATTTATTTATTTATTAATTTTTTGACAGAGGGGGGGAGAGAGAGAGAGATACAGAGACAGAGACAGAGAGAGAACTGAACTAGGGGAACTCCCCAGTTCAGCATATGGTTCCGCACGGGCCAGGGTCAGGATTCGATCCTCGGTCCCCGGCGCTGCAAAGTGAGTGCTTAACCCACTGAGCCATCCCGGCTTCCCCGTTATTTATTTATTTATTTATTTAAGTGCATATAGTTGGAAAGGGAGGCAAAGGGTTTAAAGTAATTGTGACAATATCTGTTTTTCTATTTTTCTTATTTGTTTCTGTAAAGTTCCTTGAACTTTCGTCTATTTTAAAGAATGCTTTGCATGGTATCTGAATATTGATATCTGGCATCTAGTAGTTGCATAGTACCTTTTTAAAAAGTGAATGAATAAAACAAGGATTTACATAGCAATAAATTATGATAGGATAGATTATCAAAATAGTAGCCCTATTTTTAGTTTTAAGTATCCCAAATACTCTGTTGCTTCTCATTTTATGTTAAGCTCAATACATTTTTACTGTAAGGAAATTTTTAATTTTTACTTCTGTTGAGACCTTAAAGATCATTTGTGCATAATTTAGATTCTTTCTCTTTGAATCAGAAGGATTTAAGGCATTAGAGATTTATACCTCAGTAAAATTAATTTAAAAACACTGGGTTAAGAAAAGTTTTGTAGGAGAGCTGATTCTGGGTGGTGAGCACCCAGATGCAATGCTTAGACTGTGTAATGTAGAATTACCTGGAAACTATGTAATTATTACTAAACAAGGCCATCCCAATAAATTTAATTAAATAAAAAAAGCTTTGTAGCACAGCAGTTTGCAAGGTTTTATTTCAAGAAGTACTTGAAAGTTTGGTCTCTTCTCAGAGATCTCAAAATCTAAGTTCCT